>JABXWE010005404.1:0-21583 GCA_014611495.1 Limonius californicus
ATATTAGCCAGATATATAAATTATTTCGTAAAAACATATAGTAAATGGTTGTAGGAAATAAATGGTATGGTATGGAGGGTTCTCGCTCTCTTCTTCTCCTCTATATCCCCTCCCCTTTTGCTGTTTTCCCCCACTCCCTGCCCCCCCCCTTTATTACGTAGACATACACAACCTACAGCTTAAACTGAGCTCCGAATAACGGGATGAAGGGTAGGAGTAATATTAAAATTGCTATTATAATCAAACAGTTTATATCATCAAATAGAATAATTAGTTATGTAGAAGGGCAAAATGTTTAACTTATATTTATATTCTATAAATAAGCTTCTTGGTAACTATATCGAGTGATGATAACTAATAAATACACAAACGACTGTCAAATAATTACTTATACTTGTATTCGGGTAGATAGCCGAGCAGGAAATTGATATAAAACGGCTGGAATTATGGGTGTATTCGTATTTGACGGACGTATACAATAAACACTAATAAAATGTTTAATTTTAATGCACTCGAAGCCCTTTGCTCTTTACCGAAAAAGCTTTTAGCAGCTACGTATGCCTATTCCCTCTTACATGCTCATATTAATTAACGGGTTTGCTTGAGAAAACGTGTTAAACGCTACTACGTGCAAGACATGAAATAATAGTTTCGAAATGTATAGAACTGTAAACAGCACTTTAATGTTTTGGATGTGAAATGCTTGCATTATTATTTTCAGTAAGTTTTGGTTGAGAGTAACGGTAAAAATAATGAGCTTCCAAAATTTCTTAAAATGCGATAACTTTATGAGGGTATTAATAGTCTACAAAATAGCTTATATTAAGACCTCGTATGAGCTTAAAAGATATACTGATTATATGAGAAGGGTTACAGACTTAATAAGGAAATTATTATTGAAGTTATGGAGTAAGTCTAGGGGAAGCATTTCCCTTGTTTTTAATTTCTAGAAGCGCTCCCAAATATTCTTATGTAGAAGCGGATTCTATTGTAGAATCGGAGACCGTTTTTTCTTTTCATTTCTCGATTTTAGGTTAGGAAAGCTTTTCGAATGAGTATGCAGAATCAATTATTGAAGATTAATGAATTGGTTCTAATTTTGGATTTGATTTGTCTTAAACATGGGTTGTTTACGATTTCAACAAAGCGCTTCAAGTTATAATATTGAGGATTGCTAATCTCGTTTAATATAAAAAGGTGCCACCAAATAAAACTTTAAATACAATAATCACGATGTAGTCGGTGACATGGCCAAACGCTGCTGGTGCTCGTCAAACGGTCACCAAAGTTGAGCGACTCTGGCTCGAGTCACTATTAGAATTGCTGGCCTGTTTAGGGCCGGTCTTTCAGTGTACCGATACAGTTCTAGACAAGCTATTAGCCAAAATGTATCCGCCTTGTTACGGTATTTTCCCTCTTTCAATCGTCGGATAGTCTACGTCAGAGGATAGTTTACTTATTCCATAGGATAAACTTATCGTGCAGTAGAAGCAGCCGACAGTACTTTATCGGTCGGATAATGTAGCTACGAAAGTGCTCGAAGTGATAAGAAATATTTCGAGCGGATGTAAATGCAAATAAAGTGTTTATAAATTAATACTATTTTTCTGGTGGCGTAACTAATAAATAGATAAATTAAACGAATTGAAGAAGCAAAAATGTTTTAGTCTTGTAAATGCAGACAGCAGACTTATCGTCGAAATCATTTTGATTTTTCCGATGATTTAAATTTATTATTATTATTATCCTCGTTTGTACCGCTTGCGCAGTGTCGAGGCGGTGTGGGGCAAGGCTAAGGTGGTTTGTGCTATGCACAACAGGGCCCGACTCTGCGGGTGACCGTGTTGGTGCGAAACCGTGCTTGGCTTGCCTGTTGTATGTGAATGTTATTGTTTATGGTCTTGTTACTCCTCTAATGCGACCGCAATTCGGGGAGTGCCATTAATGTGATTCTCAATGGCAAATGGAGACCGGGACCCAGTACCGACCACCCAGGGAATTAGAAAAATTTCCGACCCTGGGGAGATTCGAACCGGGAAGCGTTTGAACTATTACATCCAAAGCTTGGCTCTCTACCACTGAACCATCCCCGCCCTCGATTAAAATTTTTCCGAATATTTAAATTATAGACAACCACTGTTCAAACATTACTGGAAGAAATTTAAATAAGTTACATCAAATAATAAAGTACTGTACAGTTATGTAGATGAAATTGTTTATATTTCGTAAACCATTGTGTAACGCCCATAAAGTAGTAGCTTCTACGCAACCTTGCGATTTTATGCAAGCTGTTCATTGCAGGTAAAATTAGTGGCGATAGTAAAGCTGCACTAGAACAAATGACTGTACACGCAAATTTGAATCCCATATTTTACTACCAACTACGGCAAGTGACGTTGAGGGTCGTCCTTCACAGCCCCCCCCCCTCCCCCCGGCGTTTAGTAAACAAACTATAGGTATCTTTGTTTACCTTACTGTTTTTAAGACAGTGCGTTCATTTCCGCACATCATTGTGTGAAACTTACCGCGCATTCTTCAGACCTAGTGGTAGTCAATCAGTAAGAATTTGGCCGATACCTCATCAACAGGATAAGTTGTATTGAAAGACGCAACAACGCTGTCGGGTAGATTTAACCTAGGGGTTAGTTTATACCGCCTGACAACTATCGGAGACTCTTATCGGCGCATTGAAAGACAGGCCCTTGGTGGTGCAACAACAGCAACCGGCTGTGCTTCGGAGGGTACGTCAAAGCCATCGGTCCCGGCTACCACTACGATGGTAGTCGATAGATCAAGTCAGAGGCGCTAGGGCGACCTGAAAACTCATGAAACATCACGATCCAACTCATTTCTGGCCACTTATTCCATAAATAACAAAGCGTGCAAGTAACTTTTCCATCGTGTATGATTTCTTTTTTTGTTGTGCCTTCTCCCGTTAAGCAGAGCTGTAGAATGTATTTATGACCTTTCGTGTGGAAAATATGTTAATTTTTTTTTATGTCAGCAGTGTGTGAATTGTTGCGAATATCTCGTTTCCGATTGCCCTATTAAGTACATTTTGAGGACAGACAAATGTCAGAAGTCTTCCTTGATTGCATAGTTTTCATTGCCTTTTTAATCTGATTTCGTGAGCGGAGAAAATTCTAGGCCAGGCAAGCAGCGGTGCAGCACGCAAACAAGTCAGGAAAAACGACTGAAAATTTTACGGTCTTATTTTAAAACTGTTTGTGCCAGTAAATCACAAGAAGTTTTAAAGAATTTTAAGTGGAAAGTTAAAATTAAAATGAATGATGTAATGGACTGTTTCCTTTTGTGCTCTCTCTTTTGTAAAACTTTACGGGCTAGAGAGAACTCTTTCGCTGGGTGGAACGAAGATGCTTTTGTCTAAACGATTCGTCTTTTCGTGGTCTGCAAACATTTCTATTCGACGAAAGTATTCATAAATGTATCAACACGAACATCCTGTTTAATTCTGACGGGCTAATAATTCTCTCATTTCTGTACCAGAAATCACTCGTCTTGTAGAAAAAGACAGGAGTAGGTGCGTTTATTTTCCGATTGTAACACGTTCAAATCGAAATGAGGAAAGGAAAAAGGAAGTCGCCGGGATTGCGAGGCTTAGAATGCAATGACAATCTATCGGTTCACTTGTGGAGGGCTTAGCCCTGGATCCCGACGATTTCCTCGATTTCCACCGCGAGATAACCGCTACCAGAGACCGGCGTCTCTGTGTACGTGCTGAAAGATAACGCACTATTACAAAGACATATTGCTGCCTTTATTAGCCTAATCTAATGTATGTAGGTTAATTAAGCGCCTTTGTTGTTTGTGTAATTAGATTTGATTTGTCTTATGGGTGGGTTTTCGTTCCGCATGTAATTGTGATAATGAAGACCATAATTGGAACACGTGTATGCTCTACTGCTGGCAAATTTCTGCAAATACAGCGTAGTCGAGAATTGCGGAAACGTGGTTTTTTAATAAACTTCGATTATAATCATTATCGACACTTTATGGCTATAGATAGAGACAAACATGGAAAGCAAGCCCGATTTTCATACAAGTTTTGCATTTTGTGACAGTTGGTTGAATATAATGTTATATAGAGTAAACTTTTTTTGCTACGTCGAATATATAAATACTTAAGACTTCAGTGTCCTTTGGTATAAAGTTTCAACTTTTCAGCAGCAATTTTCCCCAGAAGCTCATTGCAAGCTTTCATTACGAAATTTAATGGAAGCCATTTAAGATAACCTTTTATTGTAAGGTGTTTCCAATTGCCTTTCAGGAAATACGTCTGCATGTCAGCCATTTCCTCAAGTCGAATCGATCCAGACGTTTGCTAATCTGGGCGCTTTATGAATTCCGACACGGAATTCGTTAATTGCTGGTTACGTAGTCGAATGTCATGTGCAAACGTGCAGGTAAACTTTCATCGATTATTTACGACGTATTTAGATGTAGCTCTTGCAGAATATCAATGAAGTGGGTAACTACAAACGGTTTAGTTGGTTGTTTTATGTTATACATTTACGCAGGCTAATTTTGGTTTAAATTGAAGTAAGCGTGTGGGATTTAATTTTTTTTTCAGCCCCGTTATGTCCGGTAGATTTCGATTAAAGTGGGCATACTTTCGCTACACATTTTAAATATTAGGCAATTTAAAAGTAATAATAATTTAAGTTTCTTAATTCTGGTGTTTTAGTCTTGATACATGAATGTAATAATTTTTAAAAATATTAATCTTTTGAGAAGTTCTAGTCGCGGTTAATACAACATTAAATTTTTATTCCCACGCTATATTACAACCAATGGTTTAATTTTTATAGTTTATGTAATTTGATTCAAAATAAATTATCATTTGCAGCAGGAAAATAAATATATATAGGGTGATTATAAAATTCAGCACAGTTACGAAGATATAGAGCTTCTTCTATACATTAATTCATTAAAATGTTAATAACTTTATTTATTTAACAAAGTTTCGAATAGAAATATCAATTTATATATACACATCTAATTTCCAAATTTTTAAAACCGTACTTTTACTTCTGTGTCGTTTTTCATCTACTTTTCACACTCAATTAAACATTTTAACTGGAAATTAAAGTTGAACTGTTAGCTTTTCAAAATAATTAAGTCTATCACAATCGGACAAGAAACAAAAAAGTTTATTAGATTTTAGTGAATTCATGTAAAAAACCTTTGAAAGTCATATCCCGAATTAAAAATATTTAGTGGGTGATTTAAGGGTTAAATAACCTCAGCTATACGTGATAAAATTTTTTCGCACATGTTTATTAACAGTCTATCCAGTATCAAAAAGAATATAGGACAAAGCGGATTGTAGATACACAAAATATTGTGTACATAATAAACATACAGGCAGTTAGTTCAAAAAACACTAATCAGTAAAAATACTAAACGAAAACTATAATCAACAAATATTATTCACTATAAAATTGCGAACCTTAACAGTGGTTTTGTAACTACCAGAAAATTTGTGCAAATGCCATTTTTCGCATCCTATTCAGGGGAATTGTTACCCCACCATTATATGTGTTTGTTCTCTTAAAATGCTCCATGAATCCCCAAAGAGTCGTAGAAAGGTTGTTTTTAAGTAAACGATTCACAATAATTATTTTAAATTCATATTCCGGTATATTTTATTCCTTAAAACACGCCTTCCACCATTTAAAAAGAAAATCCGTGGGTGTTCCACCAAAAAAAAAACAGGATCATATAATATACAACAATATACAGGACATTCCATTACAAAATACAGACAGCAGTCAGAGGAATGCACGAGCTTTTAATTTAAATTGTTTTGAAAATAATTCTCGGCGATTGTGGTATTGATCACTGATTAAGAAGTACGATTCAAAACACTAATTAGAATTACTTCTTCGATTCCTGCATATCATTTTAGATGTATGCATGATCTCTACAAGGAATACCATAGTTTATTCTTTGAGGTTTTCGCGGTTTCTCGAACTGTCAGTATTACATTTACTTTCGGCTTAGACGGCGTCGTCATTTGGGAACTACACCCAGCATTATCAGGTAAGGTCCGAACTGTAGTTTGTCTGCCTTTACAAGCATTTGCTCTAGAAGCTTCAGCCATATTTGTTCGTAGGCCCTGCCTGCCTAAACAGGGCCGTGTGCTTAGACTATTCATGCTTTGGGGCGGGCAAGGATTTGATCGTAATGTATTTTGTTTGCCAGGACAACAATCTTAATCGGCTTATGCCTGTTAGCTGTTTGTGAACCCATACAGACTAACGTTTCGCAAGACATTGCAGCTTGCATCTTCAGAGTGAATAGAACACTGAACTCAAATCCGGGAAACGGAGGTATTTAAATCTCTTTGAGCCAGTTGGGCAGAACGACGGACTTCTGGTTGGCTGTCACCGTTGGGCAGTGACGGATCCGGTGGAGCGTGATCGTGTGATCGATGATGCTAAAAAATAAACTACTGGAGTCCAAGCTTTACTAGACTAAAACCATCCTACCTGTTTATGTTGTTAGGTTGTTTCTCAATTTCAATTGCTTCACGTATGATACGAGGGAAGTAATGAGGTACTCTAACGAGTAGCCGGGTATTGTCTAAGTCCTTCTTATGCCCAGTTAAACCAGTCTTCACGCAATGGAACGACCAGTTTGGCCGATGTAGTTTGAGCCAGAAGAGCAAGGGATATTGTAGATCCCGGCTGATTTTAAATTTGATATAGGATCCTTTGCGGATCTGAAACCGTTTCCCAAGGTTTCATTAGTCCTAAAGACTATCTTTGTGCTGTACCTCCTAAGAACATGCCCAATGTTATCAGTGGTGCCTTTACTGTAAAGTACAAAAGCTAAGGCTTCCGGAGGTGCCACTTCCTCCTTAGCCTTGGGCTGTTCCGCATTGCGGATTGCTCTCTGAATTTCTGTGGCTGTATAACCGTTTTATTGTAACGATATCAAGAGATAAGTCTCTTGTTGTAGGTGTTCTGCATCTGAGATTCGGACTGGTCTGGTAGTTACAGTTTTTAGCACAGTTGCTTTCTGCATCGGGTGATACTGCGAATTTGCATTTACAGCCACAGAAATTCAGAGAGCAATCCGCAATGTGGAACTAAGTAGGAACTGGCACCCCCGGAAGGCTTAGCTTTTCTACCTTACAGTAAAGGCACTACTGAGAAGATCGGGCATGTTCTTAGAAGGTACAGCACAAAGACAGTGTTTAGAACTAGTGAAACTTTGGGAAACGGTTTCAGACCCGCAAAGGATCATATATCAAATTTTAAATCAGCCGGGATCTACAATATCCCTTGCTCGGGTACTCGCCAGAGTACCTAACAACATAAACAGGGAGGATGGTTTTAGACTCAGTAAAGCTTGGACTCCAGTAGTTTATTCTCTAAGGACTCCTAAGCATCATCGATCACACGATCACGCTCCACCGAATCCGTCTTTGCCCAACAGTGACAGCCAACCAAAACTTCGTCGTTCTGTCCGAGTGGCTCAAAGAAGTTTAAATTCCTCCGCTTCCCGGATTTGAGTTCAGTGTTCTATTCACTCTGAAGATGCCAGCTGCAATGTCATGCGAAACGTTAGTTTGTATGGGTTCACAAACAGCTAACAGGCATAAGCCGATTAAGTATTATTGTCCTGGCAAACAAAATACATTAAGATCAAATCCTTGATTCCTAATGACGACGCGATCTAAGCCGAAAGTAAATTGCAATACTGACAATACCATAGTTGCTTAATTTGTTGAAGATTTTATAATGGTTAAATATCCAAATAAAATCATGCTTGCTATGACAGTGAGATTTTGGTTGTATACAAAATTGCGTAAGTTAGTTTATGTAGAATGCCTCCTAAAGTCACTGATTTGTTCCAAATATAAAATTTTAATCAAATAATATTAACTCAAAAATTCAATATAGAGAAAATAGGTATAAGAAGAATTCTGAAAGTGAATTTTTGATTCACCTTTATGAGTAGGGTAAAATTTAGTTACCATTGTGACGAAAATGTGTCATTTAGTAAACTTCTGTTTTTTGTAATAATTTGCCTAAATTTTGTACAACTTTTCAAGACATTAATAGACATGTAAGCTAACCAAATTCGGATTTTCAATTTTGCCACTGCCTTTGCCATAACATCTATTAAAAATTAATTAAGTTAGTTTATCAAACTTTTCAGAAACTAAGGATTATTTTTTCGGATGATTTCCTATAAAGGATCTTAAGTGGCTTCTAATTTATTCATTAAAAGAAAAATAGTCCTAAAATAAGCACCTATTCAACGTCGCAGCATTAAAACGATAAAGCTCTGAAATTAGGCTCTCTAAATATTTACTCTCGCAGTTGTGTTTTAGCAACTTCTTAAATTACAATGGCGTACACTAAAGTGGAGAGCAATTAGTGCGTCGCAAAAAGAGTGGGCCTCAAACGTCAGTTGCACCACTTCAGGCCGCACTTTGCCCATCTGTGTTTCGCGCATGCACATAATACTTTGCTGCACTAATTTTATCCACGTACTTACAGCTTAGATTAGCATACTGAGGCGGTAATGGCAATAGTTAAGGCAAACCTCGGGTTCCTTGGAATTTCGAGCATGTTTAGTGAGGCGCTGTTTTTACAAAGTTTCAGCGAAGTTCCAGTTAAGGATAAAGGATAACGCTTCCTAAACTATTTGAATTCTAAAGCAGCAGCGGGGGCAAAAAGTGCCTCTGACCCCTTCTGACATGGTCAACACAACCATTACGTATAATTCGGCCGTAGAGGAGGGCCAATCTTTCAGAATAGGTATATCGAGCGCGCTTTGCGAAAACAGCGGTAAAATTATAACCGGAACGGCCTTAGTTTAATTAAGCAGGCGAATGTAACGGTGGTGCAATTAGCTGACTATCAATAGCGCCATTTAGTAATGTGGCAGATTAATTTGGAATGAACTCTCGTACAGCCTATAATCTTCATGAAGTATCCGGTGAAATCCTATCGGAGAATCACAATGTTCACATGCAATATCGAACATATAACCGCGAAGTGGATAATAATAGGTAGATGATCGGTATCATTAAAATCATTGCTGCGTTTGTCTTTTCCATCCACATTCCCTGACAGCTCGAATTTCCAATTTAGGTAATGAAAGTTTCATTTTGCGCTAATGACTAGAACTGACACGGAATAATAGATTTGGTTGAAATCTAATAGCCAACCGAATGGTGATGATTCAGGCTTTTCATGTTGAAACAACTTGGAATTAAATTTTAATTATCAAATTTGTGTTTCCAAAATATTTTAGCTTTGTAAATTACAGTTTTTCGAAGACTATGAATATAAAACTATTGGTGAATCCATAATAAATGCTTCGACGTAGTATAAACTTATAAGTCTAATGCATGTACAAACGAAGCAGATAAACACACAATGCTATTAAAACTAAAATCGCAGTATCTGTGTAAAACAATACGCATGTCTACAACATCCTGTGTATATTCTTAAAATCAGTAGTTGGAATGATACGTTTTTTTAAGTATCGCGATACCGATACCGATACTTCATCAAAAAAGTATCGCGATACCGTGTTACAGGCCAATCGAGCTTTTTCGGCGATTCGTAACTAGTTTGATGGAAAAGGGCCTACAGCTTAGCTCAGAGGAGTAGGGGGAGTTCGTGAAAATCGCTAATGGGAGAAAATCTTTAGTTGTGTACAGGGCGAGTCAAAATAAGTGGGCGCCACCTTCCAAATCCAGCTGATTGTGTAGGTCCTCGTGGAAGTCCGAGAAGCCAACAGCTCACGTAAATGGAACCTACCTTTATTTTGTGCCTCCTCCTATATATATTTGAAGCTTGCAAAATTTTTACATAAACACATATAGAGTACACATAAATAAAAGAGGCAGTAAACTTTAAAACACATATAATAAAATATTTGACCAAAATACAACGAAATGGCAAGTTATAACACAAATAGTTTAAAATTACAATTACCATGAAAATCCTGGAACGTTCGTAGGAAACGACGCCTTTGACTCACAATATTTATACTGCGATATATCTGTGTGGTCAATGGCGTAGTTTACAGGAAAAAATACTATTTTAATATTTTTACAAACAATAAATGAATAGCGATTGAAGATCGCTTTTGGGTTGTCTACAAAGAGTTCAAAATCGCGAAATTCTGCAAGTTGAAGCGAGCAAAAAAAAGGTTTATTTTTCACTGCACAAAAAAAAACGAATTCTTTACCTTGACGGTCGTAGGAGACAGGCACAGATTACGGCGGCAGTTTCCAGTTGCGGGGTCGAAAATAAAGGGGCCAAGAAGACAACGTTCTTAGGGGCAGCGTTGGAGAGCGCCAAGCTGGTTTCAACTGGGCCAGCTAGCGTGGATACAGAAGCGAGGATTTTTCGGACGGGAACGAACCAAACTTCAGCAAAACACTTGCACGATTTTCCTTTCTTTTCACTTCACAAAGATCCGAACTGAATTCGACAGCAGCAATTAACTCAAATTGTCCAATAACAAGGCGAACCCTCTGTTGTTTTTTTCTTTGATCCGACGTTAAAGTCGACTTGATTATGCTTAACAGCACACGGTAATACGAAAAACTTACAGAGGCGCCGCAAAGGAAAAGAAAACTATCTTCCAAGTCACGTCCGTCAATTTCGAAGGTCTGGCTTCCACTCGATATATTTACGGCCCTCGATTGATGTTATTTTCGAAGACCGGAGTCCACCAGGATCGGAAAGGAACTGACTCAAAAAGGCAACGGGACCTCACTTCTCCCAAAAGATATTGCACCACGTTACGAAATATTACGCAAGAAATTCTAGAAGGAATTCGTTTTGAACACTCCGAGTTCTAGGAAGCGTTCAAGGTCTAGCGCAGAAGAAAAACAAGGGCTTGCAATTTTAACACAAAGAAACTGTTGACATATCTCGAACTTCGAAAGACAAAACAAAATGCCGAAACGGCAACCCAAAACAAGACTTCAATTAAAATAACGTTAACTAAATTTTCAAGTCAAAACAAAATAGCGAAAATAGTAACCCAAAATAAGACTTCTAATTAAAATAACATTCTATTAATTCTAACGAAGCGGCAAACAAATTACGGAAACAATTCAAGTGTAGCGGCAAATTTTAAAATCACATAACAACCGATACTCGATACTTAAAAAAGTATGTCTATACCTTTAGCGATATTTTTCCTTTGGGGAATTAAGCATTATATTTTGCATTTGAGGTAGGCCAAAGTCTAAAGTTTTTCATAACGGCATGTTTAAAAGACATTTGTTAAAGATTAAAATATTTTAAGACACTTCACAATAAAATAAATCTAAAATGGTTTACAGGTTTACGAACTGGAATTAACTATTTATTTAGTTTTTCTAGTGTTCCAGCAAAAGGGTGTCGCCAAAATATCGCAAACCCGCGATACTCGATAATTAAATAACGTTGGGGCATATCCATCCTCGATACTTTTTTTGGAATATATCTCAATACCGACGGTCGATACCTACAAAAATATCGCTATACCTTTAGCGATTCTTTCCTTTGGGAAATTAATCGTTAACTTTTACGCTTTGGGGTAGGCCACAGTCTAAAGATAAACAAATTTGTCATAGCGGCGTGTTTACAAAACATTTGTTAAAGGTTAAAGTATTTCAAGGAGCTTAACAATAAGATAAAGTAATGAGTATTGTTATTGTTAATCATCTCAATGTGTAAAGGATAAACAGTTTAACATACAGCGTCAGGGTTTTACGTTTTACCCACTTGAAATATTCCTACATAGTATCTAAAAGGATTTACAGGTTTAGAAACTGGAATTAAATATTTATTTTGATTTTTTAAAATGTTCCAGCACAATTGTATCGCGAAGGTATCGCAAATCCGCGATACTTGATAATTAATAAAACTACTGCGATACCGATACTCGATACTTTTTTTGAAATGTATCGCGATGCATTAATCAATACTAAATATTCTAGTAATTATGGACGAGTACAGACAGAATTGGTTAGACCATGTTCTAAGAATGGAGGACCATAGAATTCCGAAGGCGCTATACCACTACAGACCCATAGGCAGCCGAAACGTAGGCAGACCAAGAAGAAGATGGGTAGATTAATTCGTATGAAGACGGAACAGGCCTCAAAGGCCTACACCTTGATGATGATGATGATGATGATGATATTGAAGAGATACCTTATTTGGGGAAAACTTGCAAGAGAATTGCAATTTTCAAAGCTACTTGTAAACATATAGCTACAAAATTATGGAATAATACAAGCATTTGCGATATACGAGGGTTATTTTTTATTCAGGAAAAAATACTATATGTAGAAATTGATGCATTATTAATCTACTTCTCAACATAGTCCGATTATGATTCTTGTCATATCGCTACGTTAACGTCTGCATACCTTCGGCGTAGAAGGTTGCCGTTCGGGAACTGACACAATCCGTCTCACATTTCTTCAGATCTTCATGGGTTTCAAACCACTATCCGTCCAGTTAGACTTTCATCGCAGTGAAGGTATGATAATTACTCGCCGCCAGGGCTGGATTGTATCAAGTATCGACCTTTTAGGAAGTTCATGGAGGAGAATAATATCCGATGTCAGCATGCCTTTTCTTTTGTTCTGGATTGCTCTTCGTAGGTGTTAGAATATCTTGTAATATGCTTCTGCATTGATAGTCATTCCAGGGTGTATGAATTCAGTCAATAACACTTACCATAAACTTCCTATTGATCAATATCTGTTTGAATGTTTTTAGCTTCTTAGGGGACCAGTGTGCATGTACTGCTGGGATTTCTTTTTTGTATCAACATTTTTATACTACCGTCTCCCGTTACAATCTTGTTGAACAAATCTTTTTCCTAGTGGTATCGCAGTAAAAACGTAAAGGCAGACGCCATTCGTTGAGAGTTGTGGATGTCTTTGTAACGTTTTGGATCCTACCATGCTCAAAACTTGTGATAGTTTGGGTTTGTCATCACTATCTCATAAACATCTGACCACGAAATTGTAAACTGCCGGCGGTCTCGCACCATTTTCGTCATCGCCAATCGCGACAGATTTTGTTCTCGGACCATCCTCATCATGAACATCATCGCGTCCTTCTTCCGAAGCGATTTTGCACAGCACTGTCATTCGTGCAGTATTGTAGATATTGGAAAAATTGGATCACAAAATCGCATTTAGCAGGAGCGTCTACTGTATTCGGCATGTTTATACAGGGTGTCAATTTGAAAACGGTACAATGTGTTGTATCTCTGGAAATAAAGAAGGTATTGAACACTACTCGAAAACATAGACTACAACATGGAGGGGGATTCATCATGACTCATAAGGTAACCTTCTCTAAGATTCACCTCCTTAGGGTCTAGGTTCCCCAACAAGATAATTTCAAATGGTAACACCTATTTTGTAGGTCATTTGAAAGCTCGTACGAAATGGTATTCAATATTAACAAAACGTTTTTCCCGACTTTAAAATGATTTCCATTATTCTCTAAGCAATACTAAGATCTACTCTCAGATTCTCTCCGAACATTTTGGAATTTTGTGACGGAATAGCTCGGAACTTCTGAAATATTCCTTGTCGTATTTGTGTGATGAATTGAAGATGAGCTTTGTAGACAACAAATTTTAAGTGACCCCATAGAAAGATTTCTAATGGGGTCAGAATCTGGACATCTTGGGGGTCATTATATATTTCTAAAACGAGTTGGAAAAAAATGTTTGCTTCATACTTTTTAGTATTTATTTCTCTATTTATGATTTCTAAATTTTTTTCTTTTTCTTTTAATTCCATTAATATGCAAGCTCCCAAGTTGTACGGAATCCATTTCTTCTCTTGTGGTTAATCATTTTATTATGCATGCTATGTTTTCTCCATTTAAATCTCTGACTTAGATTTCTTTTCCTCGATATTGTATTTTATACAAGTAAATTTCCACTTCCTGTTCATTTCTTTTAAACTTGGTAATACTATTTACAACTAAAATTATTTAAGTATAACCTTGAAAAAACTTACCAGTACGATATTAAAAATAAATGTTCGTAATTCGACGACTTTACATCCTCTCCACCAAGAAAACACCAGAAATCTTATCAAAATTCTGTTCCATCCTTTAACGAAAGGCCTTGAGAAATTGATTTCAAAACTGTATTTTGTGCAACTAACAACATCCAAAACTTGTTGGAAAACTCTAAAGATAAAGCGAAAACTTTGGAAAAGTTGGATATTTACGGAGTTGGCTGTTTTCACTGTAATCGAAAATATATTGGGCAAACTAAACATAAAATTTAGATTAAGTTAAAAGAACTCGTAGGTTTATTTTAAAAATTAAAGGTTTAATAAATTAGGTGGTATCCGCCACGTTTCTTTCTCTTAGAGTGCTTTATCTCTTACCATGCGTAGCTATTTTCTCCCCTATGCCTGTGTTGCGCGTTTAGAGTGCCACCGACATAGGGGAGCTACAGCTTAACGTAGGCTCCGAACCGCGGGAAGTGTAAACACTTCTACTCCAGAGGAGATTTACTAGGCAGAATACCTTGCTGGTTTGCCATTGCCTTGCGAGGGAGAACGGCCGTTAAAAATCCGCGTTTCCGGTGCTGGGAATCAAACCCAGGACCTTCAGCGTAGAAATCTAACGTGCTAACCGCGAGCCCACGGCCGCCTTATGTTTACGAGACTAAAGATTTAACATTTTTAAAGGAGGTATTTTAAAAAAGCATTGAATTGCTATGAGAGCATTCATATTTTCAAAAATGTTTTAAATTTAGATATTAGAGGCAGTACCTAACTCAGATTTAATTTAGGTTCTGAAAAATCCCTAAATCAAACGTAACGAACCGTAATGGGGATTTTGTATTTCTAAGCCTTTGTTTGTTAGTAGATTAGCAAAGGACTTTCATTGCTAACTTGGTAAAGAACTTATATTCAGAGGTATTCGTCAGCCAAGTTACTTTAGGTAGTCTAAGTTCGTTGGTTTCTACTGAAGGTGGCAGCTTAGTTGCTAAAATTCACATTCACACTTTATAACAATGCAGTAGATTAATTATTTATTGTCTAATTGGGAAAGAGTAAGAAGCACAACTTATTAAAATCAATAAGGTCCACATACCTTGCGGTTGGCTTGATGGTACACATTAGCAGTAAACTGTTTATAGTTGATTAACCGATGCAATTTAACTAACAGAATTAACTTTGTACTCTGCACTTTGCTATCGTTATACCCTCTCTACCAAAGTTAGTTGTTGAATTGTTTTTCTATGTTGATAAATTACTTTTATGAACCCAATCTACTAATGGCATCTAATAACTTACCCGTATAAGATGTGTCTGCCGAAACATTAATATTAAAATCTAGCGGAAAGAAACGTCTTGTTCTTAACAATACCCTTACTTTTCCGATAAAACGAGGATGATACGAGCTTTATAGACAGAATATGTGTTCTTGTTTTGACAGGTCAATTTTTGGTGATTTGGTAGCTGATTGTTGAAATATTCTAACGTTCTGGATAACATCTTAGGTTTACTTTTGAATTTGAAATATGGAAGTTTGTCTTCAAAATATGTCCAATCCCGTATTCAAAATATAGGTTGTTGTAAATAAATAACTTTACATATTAAGGCAACATTTTATAATTAAATGCAGTGGACTGTATTTATATTATTACAAAATGTGAATATAATCGTATTTTAATTCATTAATAACATCAAAACACTGGTCAGTGTTACCTTTACTATGTTTAAAAAATGAATAAAAGGTTTAAAAAAACTTAACTAGTCTGACAGTGGATTTATAACTGAAAACAATGTATTATAGATTTTTCTTTCCAACAACGCAAAAATTTTAATTCAGGTATCATACCAAAAACCAGTTAGTGTTAGCCAAAGAATGTTCTCGTTGTCGCCCTGTATATTATAACTTATGATTTGGGCTACGCTTGGTGTTTTGTGTTGCGTAATCTGTCGAGTATATTATACAGGGTGGTAATTTGAAAACGTACAATGTCTTATATCTTTGAGAGTAAGCTAGTTACTGAGCTTTTCTAGAAAATGACTCATCATGACTCATAAGGTAACCTTCCCCATATAACTTCTTAGGCTACGTCACAAAAATATTTCAAATAGCTCCACCCACCGTGTGCTAGCTCATTGAAATGCTTTTACAAAATGCTATTCTATAGTAGCAAACCTTTTTTCCTGACTCATTTCGGAAAAATTAAAAAATAAAAGTCAAAAGGTTCTGAACCAAGTACTGTAATTCAAATTTCAGAATATTACAGTAAATGTAAACGATTTTCATTCTCTAGACAATAGCAACAATAAATACTCTAAGATGGAAAAAATTGAAGATAAACTCCGCAGTGGTCGTCCAAAAGAAAAACATCAATGAGAGAGGACAGCGTATAGCGGAGGACGAGCCTAGCAGACAGAAGCCTTAATTAGACAGATTTAAACAAAATATGGTCCGAAGCTACTGGTGTAAGTGTATGCACTTCTACTGTAAAACGGAGATTTAGGGGTTGCAGAGCCCGGAAGCAACCCCTCCTATCAGGAAATGAATCTACCCTTAACATTATTAATAATCATGCTGGAAACACATATGTTAGAAGATTTCCTGGAGAAGAATTTTCACGAGTGTGTTCTGCCAACAATTAAACATCCACCCTCTGCCATGATATGGGGCTGCATGTCTGCTGAAGGTGTTGGTAGACTGCATGTTGTATCAGGCATGATGAATACAACCAAATACATTGATATCCTACAGAAGAAGATGCGGCCTAGTGCAAAAGAGTTATTTCCCGACAAAACCTTTATATTTCAAGATGATAATGCTCCTTGCCACAGAGCAAAAGTTGTTCAAGCTTGTATGTCGACCAATAAAGATAAAAGAATAGACTGACCAGCACAATCCCCGGATCCAAATCCTATAGAAAACGTATGGCAGAGGATTTCTAAAATTATTTCAAGAAAAATCCCAAACAAATCGAATCCCTAAATGATGCCTGGTATTGCTGCGAAGGAAAAATTACAATAATTTGTAAATTCTATGCCAAATAGTTGTGAATTAGTTATTAAAAACAAAGAATGTTCTAAAAGTACAAAAATAGTTTAAAATTAATTAGTGTGTATTGTAATAAATGTTTAGATGTAGACTACATTATTATATATAATGTACAATACTTCTGTTTTTGCAATACATTTTATATATCGAATTTCTTCCGTTTTTTTATTGATCAACATTTGGACTATTATTATTACTAGTATTGTGTTTAAGTACCTGTTATTATATTTGCAATGATGAAATCAAAAATATTTGAAAAAACTGGGTTGAAACTGCTTTTTATCTTATTTGTGCAATTGATGCAGAACTTTTTTCGCACCACTGTAAAATCCTATATCATTGTAAACATAAAAAATAAATAAGAAATCCGAAAATGTAATAATATAAAGGATGTTGTATTTAAAATAAAGAAGTTGTCCTTTGTCCCACTAAAACAAAACACCCTATATAATCAGCAATAATTTTAGGTTATGCACAGTAATTAAACAAACAGCTTTTGTGTTTAAAGTTTTCTCCAAGCTGCTATAACAAAGACATTAGGATACAAAATTGCACTATTATGTCACCCTGTATAATACAATTAAAATTTTCACCTTTAGTTGTGTTAAGATAATAATTATTAAGGAACTGTACAACCTATTTATAAATAATATTAGAAAATGATTGTTTTCCGTTCTTGAATCACTCGCTAATCTAACAGTTTGAGTTGATTTCCAGTTCACTCTACAAGGATAAAATTCCTACTGGTTTATGATTAACTGAGGATTTCTTTTGTAAGTCTTGTAATACTCTAGAAAAGTAAGATAGATGTAAATTTTCGCTATCTAACTAAATACATATAAAACAACTTTGTAGTTTGGTTACTTATTAGCGATCATCACTTCTTGTTGTTGTTATTACCAAGAAAGATCAGTCAGTAACATATAAATACAATCTGGTTTACTTATTTCAGCATTCTCCCTTGATTTAATGTAATTTTTAAATTGCTTGTTTCTGCGAACAGTTTTATTGTTACTTTAATTTTGCATATTCAGCGTCATATTTCTTATTGAAATTTCTTCGTTTGTACTGATAAGAATATTAATATCTTGTAAGGTGCTTTTATATGCATAATTGCATTGCTTCCTTGTTTATTTTTTGGGCCTGCTTTGTTCAGTCGCTCCATTTTTAACTTCTTGTCTTACAGTGTGCCTGGTTGGTATATACGTAAACATAGCGTCTGAAGTAACCATTTCTTCCATCCAGTCATTTTTTGATTTGGAGAATGGAGGCTGTAGTATTCTTTCTTATAAGAGGTGCTCCAAAAGTTTAGTTCATAGCCGGCACCTGCCTAGAAACCGGATTCAAATAATACCAATATCGAGCAGTTTACATAATCAAATTTTTCGGTTTTCGATTTTCTAATACTGCGTTCCTATACACTCATCACGATACGAATGTAGAATGTGCTGTATGTTACCCATTAAATTTGTTTAAAAATATTATTTTACTACAAATTTATCCCAACTACTTATACGAAAGCGTATGCAGCCTAGAGTTCGGATCTTGATTCGAGCACCGTAAAACGGTTTTGAGTTGAACGGAACGAAATCGAATTCCTAAGAAATCGATTCATTTCAAAATCTAGAAACTGTTTATAAATTTTCGACTCTCGACGGACAGTATACTCTTCTTCTCATCCTGTTTTTATCAATAATCGAACGAAGACTTCTTTTATTGATTAAGTGATGATAACAAACAATTCGTCAGGTTAAAATGGAATTGTTAATTGTTTGCTGCCTTACTTCGTTGAAATTCATACTTTATATATTAATAATAATAAAAGGCAATTTCAACAGGTATTTATTTATTTTATTTATTTTTGCTTTATACGTATTTCGACATACAATATGTCATTATCAAAAGCATTTAATGAAGTAAACATTTGTAGTTGCTTGGGTAACAGCACACTGGATCTTGGTTTTGGGCTCTTCTATTCCAAAACTTCTAATAGCGGGGAATTTATGAGCTCAATTTGCTCATTCATTAAAGGTGTGTTTGTTAAAGTGTGTTTGTGAATTTGAAAGGCCTCGAGTATATCCAATTTACGTTTATCATCACAGAAGTGTAAAAATGTTATTATATTATTTGATGTCAATGCATGATTGTGTTCTAATAAGTGTTTAGCATAGTTTGATTTTTCTGGGTGTTTATATTTGTATGATCGTATGTGTTCTTTGTATCTGGTGTCAAAATTTCTAATTGTTTGACCTATGTATACATAATTACAATGTGAACAGTTTAATTTGTAAATACCTGATTTTAAAAAATCGTTAGTTCTGTCTTTTGCGTTGAATAAGGTGTTGAAAGTGTTTTTTGTTGTTTTATAACTTACTTTAAATGTACTTGATTTGATTATAATTTTAGCAATTTTCTCTGATATATCACCGAAATAAGGAATTGAAATATATTTACTATTTTCAGAGTGGTCTTTAGAATATATTTTTTGAATTGCTAATTTATAATCTTTCTTTTTGATTAGTGTGTCTATCAGTTTTGTGTGGTACCCATTACTGTGTGCAATTTGTTTAATAATCGAAATCTCTTTGGTGTAATCAATGTTACTTAGAGGAACTGTTAAAGCTCTATGTATCAGTGACCTATAGGCTGCTAATTTATGTGTTTTATGGTGACATGAGTCCTGTGGTATTGTGATATCTGTTTGTGTAGGTTTTCTATAAATAGAGTATTCGAGTTTGTTTTCGGAATTAATTTTTATGTTTAAGTCTAAATAATTAATACATCTGTTTTGTTCTGTTTCTAATGTAAAGTTTATGTTTGAGTGTAGAGTATTGATAAACGTTAAGAAGTCACCAATAAACTCAAATGAACTATTAAAACATGCTAAATTATCATCAACGTAACGGAACCAAAATATAATTTTCGAAGAATGATTTGATTCAAAAATTCGATCTTCTAAATTTTCCATAAATATATTAGCTAAAAGTGGAGAAATTGGACTTCCCATTGGTAAACCGTTTTTTTGAAGATAAATTTTATCATTAAAAATAAAATAATTTTGATTAATACAAAGTTCGAATAATTGAATCAACTCATTTCGTTTTGTTAATTCAACATTTTTGAGAAGATCATCAAAAACGCTAAGCTAAGATGGTTGAAAGAAGAATCAAAGAAATGGTTCAGAATTAGAGACAACTTGCACATTCATTTAAAGGTACTCCACACAGAACTCACATACAAATTACACCCAATTGAATTTGACGTTTTTGACAATGACATTAGAGAATTAGTTAGCAAAATTAAATTTCAAAAATACACAATACAGAAACACAAACTTTTAAGATTAGAGCAAAACACACGTGAACTTAAAAATTATACAAAACCCAACACCATCATAAATTTCCATCCTCGTTTCCTAAATTTGTCAAACATAGAATTCAATGACAAGGAAGTAAAATTTCTAAATAAAGGATTCAAATTCTGTCCATTTCCAAAATTCACTAACAATATTAAAGAAATTTTAGCAGTTAATTCAGAAAATATTCTTAAAGAAAAACATTTCAATTATGCAAATTTCCAAATTGCCAATTTGTTAAAAGACATGTCAACAACACACAAACATTCAAATTATAATACAAACAAACATAATAATTTACTACTTGCATCAATTAAAGACAAAATCACAACAAACAATCTTATTTCTGTTAGAGCAGATAAAGGTAATACTTTAGTTATTTTACATAAAGATGATTATATACAAAAAGTTAATAATTTTATAACTACCTCAAATTTAGAAACCTTAAATAGAGATCCTACGAAAAAATATAACAGCTATCTAAAACAAACATTAAATAACTGTATTGTTACCTTAACTGATTACGAGAAAAGAAAAAAAATACACCCAAACCCACAACCACCAAAACTATACGGTTTAATAAAAATACATAAACCCCAAATGCCTATTAGACCGGTAGTCTCATACATAAACGCACCCAACCACATGTTAGCAAAAACATTAAATAACATAGTTACTAGTTTAGAATACACACCAAAATATTCTGTTAAAAATTCTTCCGAATTAATCAGTAGGTTGTCCAGTTTAGGTTTACCACCACACTGCAAACTAGTTAGTTTCGATGTCACCAATATGTTTTCACACATACCTCCTCAAGAGTGTATTCCTTTGTTAAATAATATTTTTATCAACAAAAATGTTGAATTAACAAAACGAAATGAGTTGATTCAATTATTCGAACTTTGTATTAATCAAAATTATTTTATTTTTAATGATAAAATTTATCTTCAAAAAAAAACGGTTTACCAATGGGAAGTCCAATTTCTCCACTTTTAGCTAATATATTTATGGAAAATTTAGAAGATCGAATTTTTGAATCAAATCAATCTTCGAATATTATATTTTGGTTCCGTTACGTTGATGATATTTTAGCATGTTTTAATAGTTCATTTGAGTTTATTGGTGACTTCTTAACGTTTATCAATAC
>JABXWE010005405.1:0-75489 GCA_014611495.1 Limonius californicus
ATTGTAATGACTTGTGTTTTAATCAATTAATTAAATAAATATCCTAAAAAATTGTAAATGTAAACTGTCAATTGTTAATGTATAACAGTTAACATTATTTATAGTATTGACATCTTTATAATTACAGATTGATCTAAAACAAGACTTTAAAATTCCAAGGGTGTGTTTGCCTTGGGTTTTTATTGCTCTCACGGTAGAAGACGAATTGGCCGTCTTCGAAGGGCATAAAATGTGGAAGTACAGGAAGGTATTGTACGCCGAAATTGTATGACAAGAATTAGACGGATAGAATATTGTGGAGATTAGGATGGGAGAAAAGGCAACTGCTGCATTGAAACTTGCCAAATATAACAGAAAGTTCCATTATTTAATATACCACTAATAGAGATATTTACATAAATATATGCTAGGAAGAAGAAGTATTTTACTATTAATGCCTTAATTATCTTCATTCTTGAATTGGTGAAACACTATAGCTCTACATTTATTTCTTTAGACTACTTAGATAGTAAAGGTTTTCATAGTTAACATACAAACGATTTACAATGATCATTGAAACGCTTACTCTACATGTTATTTTACGTATAATATTGAACTTCTAATTAAAATTTGTGTGCGTCCTATTGTGTGACGTATAAATAAAAACACAGAAATTATTAGTCTAGCCATAGGACAACATAAAATATTAATTACTGCGTTATAGGTACATTGCAGTTATTGTTTCGTTTTTCATATTTTATTCACAACTAACAGTAGGAGCGTCATAGTACTACATCCACTATTTTAATTTTATAGCCACTAGTGAATAGTATATCCAAACTCACTTTGATAAGGTATTATTTTGTTGAAATTTGATATTCAAGTAATATCTTGCTACTTAATCAAATAATATTGATAAATTGTAGATACGAATTAAATCTTTCACCTCCACTATTGGCTAAATTCGAGAGCGTGCAAGTATAAAATGCTGTATTCTGCCGAGGAAAGATGTAGTTCTTACTAATCCTAGCAAAAATGAAATACGTACTTGTACTTGCACTGTTCCTCACTGTTTTTGCAGCTGCGATGGCTGCAGGAGGTAAATAACTTTTATTATTTAATACATCATATATCAGTTCTGCATGTTCTAATATATGTAGGACACATTGGTTATGTTTATAACATGTATGTCTATGGACTATTTATTTTTATTTTGCAGCCGAAGGAAGCCCATGTCAACTATTGGGAGTCTCAATTCCTCTAACAGTTTGCAGAGCAGAATGTGACATCGGTAATGCTCCCGCTGGCGCTTGCAAAAGTGGCCTACAATGTTGTATCTTGTCCAAGTAGAAGGTCTGAGTTTATATAAGTTATATGGACAAATTACTATATTGTTAATGTTAGGATATATATAAGCACGTAATAAAATTGAACAAAGCTGAATTTTTTTTTATTACATTTTAAGGTCGTTCTCCCAAAAATATTATATATACATATATATTCTACAGACTTAAGGTAGTGGCGAAAATGTTATAACAATTGTTTCTATTTTATGTGTATATAATTATACTCAAAGTGCAAATTTGAAGATATAATTTAATGCTAATAGTATATTCGTCTAACAGCTGTATTTTAATTCAATCATTATTTCTTTGCTCATATATCGTTGGCTGAACAGCAGCCTAGAACGAAGAGCGTCAGTTCCAAAACAAATTTTCTTACGAAACTTTGTTTCTCTAGACACAACGAATTTAAGCTAGACTGCCAACAACGTGGTCATTTCTTAACCTGGAATGATGACCTGCCGAGGGTAACATATAGGTGCCCATTGTGCATCTGTAGTTTAGTTATCAACAGTTAATACAGTATTCGGTAGAAGGTTGTTTTAACTACTTATCATGTGCTGCTTATAGCTGCATATCTTTAAAACTACCTATAGTTATCAATTTTCTGTTACATGCTCACTAACAGGTTTATAAATTATCAAAAATTAATCACTACACAAGTTGATAATATATACTGTAAATAGTTATATTGCAATTGTTCTTAAAACTACTATAGTCATTTTAGCTATTTACCGAATATCTAATAACTCTGTAATTAGTAAGAAAACTACTTATAATTGGAACTGAAAAACGCAATATACTTTTTGTTCATATCCCATTTTTCATTTACTTCCACACAGAAAAAGATTCAGTAGGAAGGACAGAAATACTGTTCGGTGTATGTGTATTATTATTTAAGGTACCGCCCAAGATCATTTTTACTATTCTTGTCTCATCTTTCTTGGTTAACTTCTAGACAACCAAAAGCTGTTACATTCCACACTGCGGTATTAGTAAAGGAACCTTTGTAGTTTCCATAATGCTAACCATTTAGATAATCAGTTCTTAAGTAAAAGGTGACCATTGAATTCTTGTAACATTTGTTAAAATAAATTCACAACCGAAAAGATAGAAAATTTGGGAATATCCAAGAATCTTTCAGTATGCTTTTTGAACAGTGATAAGAAATTACGCTGGCTGCCTTTCCAGGAGAACCAAACTTACTTTAAGCATTATGAAAGGGATAAGTATTTGTATTAGCAATATTATTAGGAATATTTATTCTTATGGGTTTACAACAAAATTTGGCATCTGGTTAAGTTGTAATTATGATAATTTACAAATAAAGTTACAATAAATATAACAGCACCAGACATTAATAAAATGTAATAAAACCGATGTCGATTCCCACAAAATTTAATATATGAACTTAGAAAATTGTAATTGTAAACGTTTTCGGATTAACTATAATCCATCTTGAAATTAAACATCAAAGTGGTAATTAAAAAAAACTCTTACGTGAACATGCTACGACAACTTAAAAAGAAAAACCGCAACGCCAGCAGGTCAAAATATAAATAGTTACATTAAACGTCAAAATAACATATTGAAAATCATTTTTAAATTTAAATTTGAAAAAACCCCAATGAGGGGTGACATGAGAGCAAATATAAAATACAATTCTTCAACGTTAAGGAGACATATGCTATGAGGTACAAAAGCAGATTTGAAATTGATATTGGGGTCTAGGTTAATTAAATTACTTTTAATAATTTTTTGTGGGGTCTCGGTGGTCTAGTGCGGGAATGCATTGCCACTCGAGGTCACAGTAAATGCAGTCGCTCCGCATGTTGCATGAATGTTTAGTATGTAAGGGACGCCCGCACCCCCCTGAAGTAATGCGAAAGCGGTTCCGGGGGGGGGGACGGTAGTGTAAATGAATGAGAAAAAAAATTATTTTTTTGTGGTCATTAATCCTTACATTTATGGATCTACCTGTTTGACCAATACAAAAAGCCGGACAGCTATTGCAATTAATTTTATAAATTCCAGATTTCGAGAGACGATCGATACGGGCTTTATTATGAACTAAAAGATTTTTTAGGTTAAGGGGGACTGAAATGGAAATTTTTATATGAAATTGTTTAAAAATATTGTTCAGCTTTAAAGATACGGAGCCAAAAAAGGGTAAAAAGTAGTATTTAGTCTGAGGGTCTTTTCTAGTGATAACTAAATTAGGGGATTGTTTAATACTAAATTACCTTTACACCTTCAAAAATAAATTGCTTAATAAGAGCAGACGGATAACCGTTCTTGTAAGCAATATAATGTATACTGTTGAGTTCATTGTTGAAATCATCATCGTCTAGCGGAAAAGAAAACAGGCGATGAAAATAAAAAATAGAAGAGGCTAATTTGTGCCAGAGGGACTGAAAAGAATCAAGCGGAATAGCATAATCTGTGGTGGTAGGTTTTCTATACATATTAAATTTCAGTTTATTATTATATTGGGAAACAAGAATATCAAGGAAGGGTAAATAATTATTTTTTTCTACCGTGAATTTAATGTTACGATGTATATCGTTTAAAATATCCAAACATTGGTTGAGGTTATCTGTAGAACCCTCGAAAATAACAAAGATGTCGTGAACATATCGTCTCCAAAAAGCGAAATGTTTTAGTAAAAAAGAATGTTTAAAGATTCTTTTAATTTCTAGATAATTCATAAAAATATCTGCCATTAACAGGGATAAACAAGAACCCATAAGGTGACATTGGTTTTATTATATTTTATTTTTTAAAACGTAATCAGTTAGGTATTAAATTTCAACCAAGTCAAATTGTTATTGACTTTTTATTAGCAATTCACAACGCTTGTCAATTGGTATGGTCAAATGCCACAATTACCGGTTGCAGATTTCATTTGTAGTAGAATTTGTTTAAACAATTCAAATTGAAAATTCTAGCTTTAATAATATTTAAATAAAAATTATTTCGATGATACGGCTTTATTTCCCCCTAGAAGTTGGGCTGGGGTTGTCGTTTTCCACACAGAACTACTAATGCGTGTGAATCTGTTCATTCTCGATTTAAGGTGGCCTTTTACGCGACCCACCCGAGCATTTACATTTAAGAATGTTCTCCTCAATTTTCAAATAAAAATTACAAATATCAATTATCCAAAATTTTTAACTGATGTAATACTAAAAAAGATAGAGGAATACGATAAGAAACTACTATCCAGATACTTATTGGTTAAATCTATTTGTTATAATTATTTGTCTACTAATTAATATCCAAATTATTTTGATATTATTGTCTAATTGTATAATAAAAACATGTTAACCTGTTCATCATTTTATTATCTAATTTTCTACTTACTTATACCTCTACTTGTGCTAATCCCTAGGATCGAAATTCATGGTCCAACAGCCAGTTCGATTTATGGGAATTTATGGACCGCCCCCGAGAGGTCGAACTGCTGTTAAGCAAGTTACCTACCTATATGTATTTTCCTTAAAGTGGTTACGATTACGACGTAATGACCGTTATTAAATATCACTTTGAGCAATATTACACAAAAATGAATTAAGATGAAACAATTCTGAATACATTTTCTGAATCTATTTATGTAAAGCATGACACGTACGGATTTAGTTTTTCATTTTTTCTAAGTTGACGTTTATATTTCAGTTAATAAAAATAAACAAATTGCCTGGTAAAAATAATACGACACACTTTTGTTAAAAAATAAATCCGTACGTGTCTTGCTCTACCACGATGCATTACAATAAAATATCAAGCATAACTACAAACTAATTTTTGTGAACGTAATATTGAAGAAAAGTATTTTATTTTAATGGTAATTTTACGTAATACGGTGGGTTGCCTAACCCCTGTCCTTATCCCCCTTAACCTTTATGTGCATAGTAAGGTACCCGGGTACCTTTTGTGTTTTTATTTGCGTTTTTTTTTTATTTTTCGTGCAGCTAAATATCTGGTACTTATATTTATCTTAAAGCAATCTATTTTAAGTAGATTGTACATAAAAACAGCAATATTCATATACAAAAAAAATTTAATTTACCCCAAAACATAATTTTATACGTCAAACACATGCATAGGTACCGGGGTACCTACTTGTAGTTTGCATGAAAATACCTTATGAGTATTTATTTGCTATGGAAAATATTATATAGATAAGGCAAATAAAAGTAATTAGAGTTGAATATTGGGAAATATATTTATTATTTATATACAAACGTAATTTTTTACAACAATATCTATTATTTACACAGTACATTCCAAACATTTTGTAACTGATTCGGAATGCTCGTTACAAACTGGCCGCTTGCATACTTCACAACATTTTCGCGTTTTTCTTTGAAACGAAGCCGTTGAACGACAGACGAAGCAGCTACCAACGTGCTTAGGCCTACCAGAAGCGTCCCTTGGTGTTGCTGCCGTTGTAGGATTTGAAAGAACCACAACTGGATGTCCTAATATTGCCTCTATCCCAGATCTGGTTGAAAAATGTTTCAAAAAGGTTGGGGTTTTTGAACGCAACTCAATTGCGGGCATCGATAATTGCTTTTCTAGATCACCCAAGAAAGTTCCTCTGCTGTGGGTTGACCTGGTAGTGGCAGGGTTATTTTCGGAATAGATAACGTAAGCTGCCAAAGCAGCTACATCCAGCATGTTGTAAAACATGGCATGTGGCCAAGGGGCAAAGTCTTACGTTGAATAATAGGTAACCATTTTGTCCATGTTGTCTACTCCGCCCTTGGTCGAATTGTAGTACATTATTATTTCGGGCTTTTGTTTTGGCCCAGTAATATTGTTGGTACTATGCATAGTTGAAAGCAATGTCACTATCCGCTCCTTCTTCGGTACATACGAACAAATGGTGATTTTGCCATCCTCGCTAAACCCAAATATCGAAGACTCTTCCACCTTCTCCTTACTTTTTTTCATTTCTTTTGGAATGCAGGCCTTATTTTGTTTCAAAGTTCCGACGATCGAAAGATTCCAGGAGAGTAATAATGGAGCCAAAGGTAATGCAGTGAAAAAATTATCCATCGTTATATTCCTTCCAGAGCCTTTGAATTGATGACATAGATCCCTAACAACTCGTTGGCCTTGATCTTTTTCGGGACCGTTTGCACCTTTACCGGTATAAATCTGGCCAGTAATTGGGTACGACGTTTGTGCATCGCACGCCCACCATATCTTTATGCCATATTTAGCAGCCTTGGATGGAATATATTGGGTAAATCTAGTCCTGCCTCTAAATGGGAATAACTGCTCGTCTACAGTAACACTCTCCGATGGTACATATTTGGATGATAAGTTGGAGTTCAACATCAACCAAATATCTGTAATGGCTGCTGCTTTATCCGATTTCAGGCGCTCGTATCTGGTGGCATCGTTATCAAAGCGAATGAATCTGCTAATCTCACAAAATCTGTTATTTCCCATTGTTGCCCTATACAGCGGATATGAATCAGATTTCCATAGCACTCTGATATGCTCATTATTAGAATGATGAACACCCATTGTTATTAAGATTCCAATATAGGCGTACAATTCATCTTCACTCAAATCTCTCCACTTCTTACTCCGTTTATTGGGGTTTTGTGTGTTCCACTTCTTGTAGGCACTTTTAGCCTTCCTGTTGGTTTCTCGTACAATTATGTCGATTATCATCACTGAAAATATACATTTGAATGTATCGGCAACTGACAACAATTTTGTCGATGACACGGGACCAGGCTTCTTGCGAATAATATTTTGTTTTTGCACACGAGTAGTTGTCGGTGGTTATTTTCTCCATTTCGTACCATCTTTAGCTAGCAGAAAAGATTCCGACATAGCATCGTTTTGGTCCTCAGCCTCTTCCTCTTCGCTACCTGAAGAATTTTCTTCCAACTCTATCTGTATATCAGCATCACCATATACATCTTCCACGTCAGATAGAACTGATAGATTATCCGTTGCTTCCTGCGGGAGCCATTCGTCCTCAGATTCCTCATCGTTATATTCAGCATTACTACTACCAGACTCTTCATCGTCGAGTAGGGATGCCAAATATTTCTGTTGCTGTTCATAAGAAAGCCTAGAAATAAAAAATACCTTTCTAAAGGACTATCCCACTAATTACAAAATATTGAAAACATACCTTTTATATTCCGCTGCCGATAAATCTTCCATTTTTCTAAATCACTACGATAACAGATTTACACCAAAATGGTTGCACTTTACACTTCAAAGTAAAGAATATTACTGATTTGAGGAGCTCTTTTGCATTGAATATAAACGTTTTGGAAAAGAACTTAACATTAGGTAATTTGTAGAAATTTCATTTTGGAACCAAATTATAATGAAAAGCTAATTACACAACCATTAGTAATAATTTTTGATTGGCAACACCATTTACCCCCTCACCAATTAAATGGATATCATTACATTCGTACCCCACATAACAATTATTACTGAAAATAAGCACATTATAAAATACAATTACATAACTGAAACATTTAACTTGTCCACCATTAACCGGTAGGGATTGACCGGCATGTGTGTAAACACTTTGTATCGTGTGTCCAATAATTTTCGGGCTGATACATTTCATTCCTAAACAAATCCGATGCTTTAAATGGTCTAAATTGTTTGGCCTATTAATGTAAACTCGGGATTTCACATGACCCCATAGAAAGAAATCTAGCAGCTTTAAGTCAGACAATCGCGCAGGCCACCAAACGGTCCTCGTCGTTCTTTCTATGGGATCATGTGAAATTACGGGTATATATTTTAATAAGACAAACCATTTACATGATACGTTTATAAATGGAATGTATCAGCTTGCAAAGTATTGAGCGTGCGATACAAAGTGTTTACACATGAGTTGGCCAATGCCAACTGGTTATTGGTGGATAATTTGAACATTTTAGTTAGGGAATAAGGAAGAAGAATGGAGCTGTCATTTAAAAAAATTGATGGCGGTGTCATTGCGCACAATCACAATTCGATAGAAACTAAAATTTACACTAAGACATGATTTTTAAAAAATTATTTGAAATTGATAAATGATGACGTCATAACACAGGAAGAAAAGCCAATAAAAAATAATTACATTAGGAAATTTTTTCGTAAAAGACAAAATTGACGTGTTCTAGGGTTTTTCCAAAAAAAAAGCATAAAATTACAATATTTTGAATTTGGTGCAGAACTTTATCACCACTCTGTATACAGTGTGTTTCAAAAGGTACTGAAAATATTTCAAAGATGAATTCCAGAACTTATTTGGAGTCGAAAAGTCCATATAAACATATGTCCTAAACGTAACCGTTAACGAATTATTGTTTATTTCATGATTTATGCGGCAATAATTTTAGTTCAGCAGATTTCTGAAATACTGATCGCGTTTTCTGTTTGGTAACATTTGAAAATCGTTCTTAACAAATTATTGTTTGAAACTTGCCAGTTTATTACTGTGAACTGAAGTTATTGGCTTCTTTGTATCTTTATTCCCATCATAATTCACAAGTGATTCACAATTGTAATGTTATTTTCCAATGAAGATTATGCAGTTATTCATTATGTTTACTTACTGTCTGTGTGATGGAAATTCTTTAGCAGCACAACAAGAATATCGTAGAAGATATTCCAATAGAAGATTGCCTAAGCTTGCAGTTTTCTTTAGTCAGCTGAAGGACCATGGCACTTTCACTGCAAGACATGCAGTCGGCCAAGAAGTTTTCCGTAGATCCATAAACGATGATGAATAAGTTCTTGATTTACTACAAGCAGATTCGTCTTTAAGTGTGCGAAGAATTGTATTACGTACAGGAATATGTATAAACCAGGTTTAGAGAATAATAAGAAGTGCCCGCTTACATCCATATCATCATCAAAGAGTTCAAACTCTAGGTAATGATTTGGAAAGTCGTTTAAGATTTTGTAATTGGATACAAAATAGTCAAAACCTACCCATATTGTATGGCCGATGAAGTTTCTTTCACACGAGATGAAGAGATATGCTGCAGAAAATCCTCATTTAGAAGACGTTCGCATTTTCAACATAGATTTAGTGTTAATATGATAGCTGGTATTCTTAGCGATCCTCTGATTGGACCATTTGAACTGCCACACCGTTTGAATGGTGCGAATTACGAATATTTTCTAGAAAACTCTTTACCGTTATTACTGGAAGATGTGGTATCAACACGATGGGGCACCAGTGCATCAATGTCTTTGTGTTAGAGCTTGGCTTAACACACATTTTCCGGGAAGATAGATTGGAGTAGGAGGACCCGTAGTATGATTGATTGTTTATCCAACTAAAGTGCACACGGTAGAAGAATTACGCCAAGGAATATAGCAGACTGCCGATACGATCAGGAATAACCCAGCAGCCATATTTAGAACACAGCGATCTCTTCTGCGACGTGTGGCTTTGTGTATCGAACACAATGAGGGTAATTTTGAACATTTCTTCTAAATAAAATACTAAAAAAACACACCTGCCAAGAACACCTGACAGAAAGATATATGATTCTAAAAAGAACGGCAATTTAAATACAAATTCACTTGATCATCTGGTAGTCTTAATAGAATACTAATTCAATATAATTTATTGGGTTCTTTATAGAGGCTGACATATTTCTGAAACAGTTTTAAAAAGCCCGCTTCTTTACATTTGTTATGCGGTATAATACGTTCCCAAGAAGTAATATAAATAACTAGTAGGTTTTTTTTTTTTCACATTCACACTATCGGAACCGCTTTCGCGTTACTTCAGGGGGTGCAGGGGTCCCTTACATGCTAAACATTCATGCAACATGCAACCTAAACTTAACTAAGTGAAATACGGTCGTCGCCTCAGCCGGGGATTGACCCCGCAGGCGATTGAGCCGCATTTCACTGAGACCGCGACTGGCCGCGCTTTTGTACACACTGCCCAATCGAGGTCCCAAATAACTAGAAGGCTGAATAAACTAAATTATGCAACACAACTTTAAGTATTTAAATTTAAATTAAAACAAACAATTTTAACAATGGACGAAGATAACTGGCAGATATAATTTAAAGTTGTTGTTTAATACAATTACTTCTGAAATTAGCATTATCAATTGATTTTGTCATTTTAATTCACAGCGCGGTTAGGTATGTATCCGCGGCATTTCCGGAGCAATGGTCGTATAAATTTTATGGTTTTAATTCTTCCAGTTAGACCTAAAAGCTTGTAAATGATGACGATTAAATACTGTCGAAGCTTTCTATTTTACCCGGTACAGCGCCATTAGAAGTTCCCCACCTTGTATACGAGTTCATCCAAGATTTATATAGCGGAAAGTGAATACTTGAAAGGTCGCGAAGCGACTAAATTTGGTTGAGAGGCTGTTCAGAAATGCATGATCAAAATGGTGATAAGGATTTAAAAATATCTGCGAAATTTGCCTTTTTGCAGATGTTAATAATAAATATTATAGATCATTTAAAAAATTTGTAAATTAGGGACAAATCATTATTTCACAGTTTACTTAAGTAAGCAAGTTGAAATCAATATATCGAAGAACCATTACTGTCTACAAAGTTGATTCTTAGATATTTTTCCAGGAGAAGACTATTATATCGTTTTGATCAAAACGTAACTCAATTCACTTAAAAAATGCTCTATGCAATGCTGTGAGTATTCCATCTGCGTATTAACTGGAAAACATTTAAAATATTTATCCGTAGATCTTTCACAATGGGTTTTGTAGCTTGTCTTTATAGAGTATTGCATAAAAAATTAAGTGCCAAGTAGGTCACTTTACAGCAAGGTGTCCAATACAATACTAACGAAACTCTTCATGCATGAAGAATGCATGGTTTTTGTATTATGTGGCGGAGCCCCGTCTTGTTCGAAACACAAACGGGGAATCTATGTAGTTTTGTAAGCAGAAATCCTTTTGTACCCCTATTCTTTCCCTAGATATTCGCCGAAATGCATTTCACTTGCCTTTTTCCATTCGTTTGTGTAAGCATGATTTATCATGATAACAACTAACTGTTTATTATATGCCACCAATAACTTTGTTTAGTTTAAATCCAAAATAAACTGTTCGAATTTAACTTTAATATTGCTGTTGTTGTTTGATTGAGCGAGATCGTCTCTTTGCACTCCTGCCATATTTGGTCTATTGTACACCTAAACTACAAATTTTGCCTATCTGGGGTAATTCCAACCCCAGTATTGGCACACTTTCAGACATTTCTCCGCCAGAAAAATCTGACCGACCTCGACCGGATTCGAATCCGCGTCGTTTGAATCTATAAGGAAGTGCGCTAACCATTAGACAACCGAGGCCGGCTAATTTCAGTGTTAATAAATATTACAATTCGCAAATAAAACAAATTATTATATCAAAAGGAAAAAAGAATTAAACTGAGGTTAACAACATAATTCATACACTTTAATAATTAATAAAACTATAGTAATATTAAAACTCCGATAAAAGTAAGATTAATTGTGATGACGATGCTTGCTATACGAAGGAAATCTTGATAAACCATTAAACCGCAGGTATTGTTGTATTTATTGCGGCAAACATTGTAATATTTGAGCTCTAGAAGCGAAAATCCGTATTGTCAAAAATTGACCTAACGATGCTTGCTTTTATACAAAAATGTAAAAACGCCATATAGTAGAGCGTAAAATATGACAATGACAAAGGATTTTTATTTTTCAATATCCGTGCTGATGTTTGTTTGAATTTAAATACTACAAAATTGCATGGAGCTTTGGCGGTTGGCTATTATGGCTTAATCATCTGCGAAGAGAATGGTAATGACCAAGTATATTAACAACGTAACTGCCTGATTGAAAGCAACTTCTTCGGACGCCTTTGCCGACTGTTTTCAGAAATTGTTAAAACATTGTTTATTTAAGTAAGTAAAGATTACATTGAATACATATCAAATACCCTTCGTGTTACTTAAACTGGTTTTTGTACCAGTATGGAATTTTAACTGCCAAACCTCGTATATGTTATATAAGCCATACAATTAACATTTTGGAGTTTGTTAATTATCTGCTGCATGCTAACTGTATCTCCACATCTGCTTGCGCTACATCCGTTTTGCTCTTCTGATAGTGTATCTTTTGTGATATTATCAGTCTCCGATTGATTATTCTGGAGTATATTTTATAGGCGGTGTGTAATCGGTGTGTAACCTGTCACGGACTTAAACGGAATTGTGACACATAAACGACGGCATGCAATAGCGTAGTTCAGATGAGGCGGGGGGTTGTTTTGTAAAATACACCGCGCTTAAATCTGATCAAATTCGGGATAAAGTCGTGAGGCCACTAACGCGAATATGACTAGATCCGGCACTGCTTAAATTCCACCTTACTTTGAACGGTCAATCCGAAGGTTGTGTGTGATGGAACTTACCTTTTCACGCAATTGTTCCTAATAAAAATGTTAATGTACTAGACATGTAAACAAAGAGAAGCAACAATCACTCTTAGCTGTCCTTACAGGAATCTTCAACTTACCTTTAACAGAGACCAAAATAAAATAGATTTGAGTTTAACAAGGCATTTAATTAAATTATAGAAGTGGACAAAATACACACAAAACGCTTACATGATTATAATTTGTTAACGAACAAAGTTCAACATTACTAAAAAAAGACACAGTGAAACGAACATTCGTCAGATTAAATAAGATCACGTACAGGTGAACCCAAAACAATTAAATGGAGGCTAATAATACCTGAAAAGATGGTACTGCAGGAAGGCCTTGTACACGCAGTATTTTCTTGTATCATTAAAGTTCTTGGAATAAAACTTACAAAATATACACTAGTTGCATAAGATTTCACAATTAACGGCATGCGTCTCGCGTGGCCAACCCTCGATAAACTAAACGGAGCAGCTGAAGCATGGCTAAAAAGAATTTGAAAATTTACCTGTTTCGACGTAAAATTGGCCCTGCAGGTTGGATGTAAAGCTTAAGTCAGTACCTGGGTGTAGTGGTGGAGTTCTTACAGTTAGCTTACCCCGAAAGCGCTTGCTTTTGGTAGATTTTTCAATATTACGTCATACGACGAAATTTCTCAAATCGGTACTTTAAGTGATATTTTCGAAATTTTTGGGAAATCTAATATTCCCCTTCTTCGGAGGTACCGTGGATGGTACCGAAGAAAGCGAAAGTAATTATGTATTAATAAATTACACTGATTCGGACGTCCGAAGGTAATTTTCAAATCTGCGTAACACTCAGGTCGAGAGCTAGAGGCTGACTCCAGGTTTTCTTCCCGCACTCAACTATTTATAGGCTCGAGTTACAGCTACCTTTGCTAAATGCTAAATAAACCTCTCGCATACAGGGTGCGTTCAATAAAAGCGGCCGAACGTCACAAACCTCCTGCAATTTTCGCAGATACTTCCATTTCTGTTTATAAATATCATTACTATTCTTTTGCCATTTTCAACTGTAGAAGTGTTATTCTGTTTTCCAGAATATATTTATTAATCTTAAGAGTTGCATGTTCACCACATCGGAGGTCTATTTAAACATTTATTTTTGATTCCATCTAGTCTGGTTGCTTTTCAGTTTTTGTCTTATATAACGCTTCGTCTAATTAATTCAGCAATATCTATTATGTCTACTTCTCCATTTTATTCTTTAAAGCTTGGTATTGCTTTTTTTTCAGTTTGATATGATGTATTGTAACAGGTAAACCGTTTTTTGGAACATATCAGTTCTTAGCGTTATATCTTTTCTATTTACTGTCTTAAGTGTTGTAACAGGTATTCAGGTATTCCCTCATAAGCAGAAAGTTGTAGTGCTCGTATGTGTCATTGTTGGTACTACTAATGAAGGTGCCCTCTTAACTTTATTTTATGTTTTTATATATTCCTGCGACTTCTTTGTGTCTTCTTGTCAATTTCTTTGTTGTCCTGTGTCTTGTACTGTTAGTAGTTTGAGCTATAGTTATTTTTTAAATTGAATTGTTTCCTACATTCTTCACTTCATATATGTATTCCTTCTGTTGGCTATTTTTCTGCTTCAAAGTAGATTGATTAGTTCTATATATATAACATATATTGTTCCTCTTATTTAATATCCTTTAACACAGGTTTTCTATCGATATTTTGTATGAGTAAATATCTCATTGTAATCATTATTATGTTTATGCTTTATCTATTTTGATTTTATACTCATAGTCATATACAAGGTGTATCATTAATATTGCGAAAAAATTCAGGGAGATTCCTTGCATAAAAATAAGAATAAAAGTTCATATAAACATGTTTCCTAAAACGCCTCGTTTCCGAGATACAGGGTGTTGAATATTATGCAATTGAAAATAAAACTTTTTTGTTTCCTCTGCATCATCACTTGTCGGATCACTCTATCGAGAGTGCCATTGACTTTTCATATGAAAGTCGTTACTTTACAGCGATTTGACAGTTGATAGGTTTGTTTTTCAAAATGAATTACGCAAATAGTGAAATGTGCGATATGCATTTTTGTTACGGTCTTGCCAACGGTAATTCATTAGCAGCCAGGCGTCTTTATGAAGAAAAATACCCTAATCGTGTAATACCACATCATTCGATATTTTCTCGTCTGCATCAACGTCTTAGAGAAACTGGAAGTTTTCGAAAACTTACCGCTGAAAATGGGCGACCTCGCACAGCAGCAACTGTACAAGTGGAAGAAGAGGTGCTCCACGAAATTGACGAAAATCCTACTACCAGGAAGATTGCTGCAAATGTAAATGTCAGTCATATGACAGTTTTCCGGATACTGAAGAATCAACTTTTATACCCCTATCACATTCAACGAGTGCAGGCACTTTTACCAACTGATTTTCTTCCAAGAGTAACTTTTTGTCGATGGATGCAACAAAAAATTGCTGAAAATCCACAGTTCGTTGCAGAAATACTGTTCACTGATGAGGCAAATTTTTCCAGAGAAGCCATAATGAATTCCCACAACAATCACCAATGGGCTGATGAGAACCCACATGCAATAAGAGCAGGCCGCCATCAACATCAGTTTTCAGTGAATGTATGGATCGGAATTGTCGGAGACCACTTGATAGGTCCATTCTTTTTACCAGTGAGGTTAACTGGAGCAATTTATCGCCATTTTCGAAGAGGAGCTGCCGATGCTATTAGAAGACGTCCTACTGCCATTAAAATTACAAATGTATTTCGTGCACGATGGAGCTCCGCCTCATTTCAGTTTAGTTGCTCGAGAATATTTGAACACTGTGTACCCAAACTGTTGGATAGGTCGAGGAGGCATACAACCCTGACCTGCGCGATCTCCGGACTTAAATCCATTGGATTTTTTCCTCTGGGGTCACCTTAAACATTTGGTTTATACGAACCCGATTGAAACGGGAATTAAGAAATCGTATAATAGCAGCTTGTCAAACAATTCGTCAGACACCCGGAATTTTTGAACGTGTTCGCCAATCAATGCGTCGCAGATTAGAAGCCTGTATAGATGTTGGGGGTAGTCATTTTCAACAACTGTTATAACTTATTGTTGTTGTTGCTATTGTTGTTTACATGGCATTATTGTCCTATTGTTAATTGCATAATATTCAACGCCCTGTATCTCGGAAACGAGGCATTTTTGGAAACATGTTTATATGAACTTTTATTCTTATTTTTATGCAAGGAATCACACCCTGAATTTTTTCGTAATATTAATGATACACCCTGTATAGTAGATAGTGATGTGATCCAACGTCAGCGTTTCTGTATACTATTCTATTTCCAAAGACTGCATAAGTCTTTCTTCGCTATCGAGTACTCAATTGTAGCGATCTATCCTCTAGCAGGTCATGCATATTTGTGATTGAAAAATGTTTTTATTATTTTGTATTATTATAGCATACAAAATCTCTAGTTATCTTCCCATTTTCCAATTTTTTTAAATCTGAGAACCTTATTTGCTACGTCATATGCGGAAATTTATGACAGGAAGGTAAAATAATAGCCCTGTAAAAACGTTAAGCATAGATATAGGGCCGTTGATAGAGAGGAAACGCAAAGGAATGTAAAGAAAATGAGGAAAAGAAAAAGTGCTAAGCAGCTACTAAGATAATAGAAAACGTTTTCTAAGACAATTGTGTATTTCATGTTATCTGTGGAAGTACAGATAATAGAAAATATTTGTCAGTTAGTTGCTGAAGACTGTATAAATTCAAATTTTATTTGTTCATATTCCCCCAAGTCTGGTTTATTTTTAAGCGCGTGTTTTGCTCTTTCGGTTGTGCTTTAAAAGGTCATAAATTTAAAATTTATTTGCTCCTCAGTAGTTCGAGCGCGAACATGCTCGCGCTTTTTTATAAATAATCCTAATATACTGAATCCAGTCGATATTTTATCAATTAGTGTAAGGTGTGCCAGGGTTAAAGGTTGCGCAGGCCATAAATACGAGATTTCTCTAACCGGTTCGACCACGTTGTTGTCCCCAATCAATAAAATATGTATACATATGGAAACAGTTTAACAATGATACGCGCTGGGATGAATATTAAAAATGCTAATTTCGATTTTGATTGCCACTTTCAAACGATCTTTACCGTTCTCGGTCTCGCGTTTCCTTAAATTTTGACTAACGGATGGTGTCATCTACATCGGAATTTTATCATTAATTTCAGATTAAAATTCGCATTATATAACTCTGAACAATAATCCAGCCAGAAAAATTAATAAATTAATTCCTTATCCGAAGGCATCTGCCGGATTTGTTTTCAATTTCTGAACCACGGAGTGCTGTTATGATCAGGAAATCAGTCGTATAATAGATAAAATAATAAGTAGAAAGGTAAAACCTCAGTTTTGTGTTACAGAAATCAGCTTCTTTCATATGATAGCGCATAAATTCCTACAAAACTGCAGGTATCCGGCTTAATTTAGCAAAATAGGAACAGTGAGCGTGACTTTAAAGCGCCATTTAATGTACCTATTTTACCGCAACCGCATTAACTGGATCAGAAGTAATACCTTGAGTTAATTCGACTGTTGGCATTTAGTTCGATTCTCTCACGTTCTAGTTGTTTACACGAAACTGCACAGTTTACTAACGAACCATCCACTTAAAAATCGTTTTTCGAAATACCAACTGTTATGAATTATGGTGGAGGTGAAACCGAGTTTAAATGTTGTTATCAAAATTTAGAAAAATATAGCTTTATAAACTCATAATAACACAAACCTATTCGTTTTTATTAACTGTAAATGTGAAAATTGAATTGCAAATTAAGAATAAATTAATTTTCAGTTGTTATAATTGATTAGACTAGGCTAAGCGTCATTTTTTATTTTTATATGGATTCTTTCGGAGGAAGTCGCAAAGGTGACTGTTAAAATTGTACGGTACCACACACGTTATCGGTTAAGGTTGGTGCGGTCATAATATGTTGACGTGTTTCTAATTGCGAAAATTAATTCTTTTCTCTGTTATTACCTAATTCAGAACGGTCACGATCCCGCAGTTACGGCCAGGAAAATCGCCCAGACAATGCTAAAATTGAATACTAATCTACTTCACATGATTCGAAATTAGAAGCATGAAAAATTAGCGAAGACAGATCTCACGCTTGTTTATTTACAGGTTCTGCTAACTTGACAGGTACAAATCAGCTCATCTGGACTATGGGTCATGCGTTGATGCTTACCAGGTATGACCTGCTTTAGTGTGGGAATACTAAAATTGAATTTGCCCATTAGTATTTAGATAGAGCGTACACTCGAGCGCCCACTCTATAAATCAGAATCGTGTGCACTAGAATTAGTAGGAAACATAATTAATAACACACGAGCGCGTAAGACCAAAAATAAACATCGACTAGAACCTGTTATTACCCCTGGATTCGTGAAACCCACTTTTATATCTATCTAGGTACGTGCCTTGTGCTTTTAAATCTTCAAAACTGTCGTACTATACATTAGATTTTTTTCCTTTCTCGCAAGTTATAATATACCACCTCATAAAATATGAATCGTGTCTATACAGCGCGTGCACCGAGCAGAAAACACCTCGAAAAAATATATCGTGTGAAAACTGATAAGATATTGTGAATTTCGTTCAAATGCTACCTTTATTGATGATTTTATCATTTTTAATGTCCAACTCTATAATTTTATTCAAACATTTTTAGTTCGCGGTAAGAATTGGAACCATAGATAGCTACAAATATTGGTTTTATGCGATTGCATGTGATTTACCATTTAAAAACGTGGACAGTTTCCTGATTCGTCTGACATAATACATTTATTTCAAATTAGTTTTGAAATCTGGGATGTTGTTATGTTCATTTAAATTTTGCCACTTTGTTTGGATTAATGTCATAGTTTAATTGCCGCTTCATAGGGATTGAAAACTTTATTTTAATTGCCGTTTGTATGTTGATAACAGTTTTGGTTATTTGGTTGTTTTTGAGGATTGATTTATGACGAGGCCAATTTCGAGGTTTCCCTTTGTAGGCTAGATTTGCGGTTCAGAAACGATTCTTGGGATTCTGTGTTGACCCTCGGAAGACGCACGTGTCAATTTCGTTCTAGAAGTGTTTCGAAATATGTTGCAATCTTTTTGGGGCATCGAGGTTCCCGTTGCATTGAGTTCTTCAGTCAGTCCTCCATCTTCGTTGACTCCGGCCGCTCGAGTCCATCTACGGGGGCCGTTACGAAATTATGAAGTCGATTTTACACCTTCGCCGACTCCGGACTTCCCAAATTCTATCTACGGGGGGGCGTAAATAAGTCGACTGCTGCAGGGGCGGCTTGGGTTATTCGATGGGTGTCCATCATGTGCGATTTTCGTTTCGCTGTTTTACCGTGAGGTGAAAGCAGAACTATCGACAAGTGTCAGATTTATAGAAACACACTGGATTTTATCCCCGGAAAGGCAAGTTATTGTAAAATTGCCGATCGCCTTTGGCGGGTTAATATCCAGCCCAGTTCTTGTCACTCTGGTAGTACCGTCGGTGCGATGAACGCATCAAAGTTTTGTCCCTTGATGTTGACTCCATTCCATGTAGTCTTCCGGGGCGTGCCCGCATCTTATGAACTAAATTGTACCTGCATGTGGAAAGCAGCCCCCAGAATTGTGCCTGCCTTCATCAAGATTCAAGGTAAAGTTTTTTCGTGTGGCGAAAAAAAAAAGGAAAAAATCCCTTTTACGCGTAAGCTTGCAAAATTCTAAGTAATTGAACCTTTTTTTTTATTTGTAATAAGAAGACCTTCAGTCTCCGACAGTTTTTTGTATTGCCAAATGTGAAGTTTAATTACATGTGTTTATACTGCCTCTTTTATTATTGTGCATTCTGTATTTGTGTGTATACGAATTTTGCAAGCTTTAAAACAGAAGGGTGGCACAATAAAAGTGAGTCCGATTCTCGTAAGCTGCTGGTCTCTCCGCCTTCCACTCTGTACACAACTAGGAAGATTTCCTTCCGTAAGTGATTTCCGTGAACTCCCCCTACTCCTCTGAGCTAAGCTGTGGGCCTTTTTCCACCTATCCGGTTACGGGTCGACGAAAAAGCTCGTTGCCCCGTAACAATGTTATACAAAAACAAAGTTATAATACAACTACTAATATTTGATACCGAGTACATTTCTAACGATGACACGTCTAACTTACACAAAAAATTAAAGAACTAGGAAATAGAAGTCGAAAGCAGCAGACAGCGAACCTAAGAAGCACATATAATACAATAATAATAAGTATAGAAGACAAACTAATGCGGTGGGCTCAATACGTTAAAACACTATTTCACGATGACCGACCATCTCCTCCTTCATTGGAGGATGTAAACGAATTAGGACACGAAATAACTAAAGACGAAATAATAAAATTACAGAAAAACACACAAGCTACAGCACCCAACAACATCTACGCGCAAATACTTAAAGTAATAGCAGAACAAGGTGGCTCCAGCTTAAAACCTCTTACAACAATATTTAACGCAATTCACACCACGGGGAAGAATCCTACTGGCTGGCTGAAATCTACCTTTTTCACTCTGCTGAAGAAAAACAACTAATCCCAATGTGACGACTACAGAATGATTAGCCTCATGTCACATGTATTGAAAATATTCATACGGACAATACATACCGGAAATGCGAAAATCAAATAGATAAAACACAATTTGAGTTTAGGAATGGAGTTGGCACACGCGAAGCACTATTCGCCCTAAACATATTAACACAACGATGTCGAGACATAAATCAAGACCTATGTGCCTGCTTTATAGATTACCGTCAGGCGTTTGACTGCGTACAACATGAGAAAATGATTCACATCTTAAAATCAACTGGTGTGGACAGAAGAGACATACAGATTATCACCGAGCTGTACTGGAACCAAACGGCCGAAGTACGAATGGACCAGGTAGTCACTGATTCTATTCAGATCAAAAAAGGTGTCCGACAGGGTTGCGTGCTATCACCGCTTCTCTTTAACATGTGTTCAGAGACAATTTTTAAAGAAGCACTAGATGAAACATCAGGCATAGTCAAGGTTAATGGAAAAATAATAAACAATATACGATATGCCGACGACACAGTCATCATAACAAGCAACCCAGATGATCTGCAACAAATAATGGATAATCTAGTTCAACATAGTGAGTTCTTCGGCTTATTTATAAACACAACCAAGATAAAAGTATCGGTATTGTTAAAAACACCGACAAACGTTATTACGGGCCAAACGAGCTTCTTCGTCGAACCGCATCAGGATAGATAGAAAGAAGCATACAGCAGATTACTATTTCTTGTGGAAGGCCGAGAAGGCAGCAGCTTACGGGAATCGGAATCACCTTTTCAAGGAAAAAGATTTACACAAAAATCCTTCCAATAAGCAAAAAAAATTGCGAAAAGGCCCCGATAGTTGGATGCCAAAATCTTGTTGCGGAAAACAATGGGAAAAAGGCCCCACGTTGGGCGCCAAAATCTTGTTACGGGGGCTAACGAACTTTCTCGTCGACCCGCAACAGGATAGGTGGAAAAAGACGTACAGCTTAGCTCAGAGGACTAGGGATGATTCACAGAAACCACTAACGGGAGGAAAATCTTCCTAGTTTTGTACAGGGTAGGTCAAAATTAACGGGCGCCACCTACCAAATCACAGCAGAATAGAAGTTCTCGTGGAAGCCCTAGAAGCCACGGGAATCGGACTCACCTGTATTGGCCTCCTCCTATATATAAAACTTGCAAAATTCATACACACAACGATAACAATACACAAAAATAAAAGATGTGGTAAATTTCAAGACAATTATAATTCAACTTCTTTTAGTTTACTGACATGATACAAAAATTATAACGATTACATGTAAAATGGTAATAGTTATGGTTAAATATTACTAAATTTTGTTGGAACATTCGAACTGAAAGAAGCTCGCCGTGAGTGGCTTGCAATATTTAATTTCTTATCGCAGATCTACGGTTTTACGGGAGTTTATAAAAAAATACTGTTTATGGTTACTCTTTACAATTAACAGAAAAGAAGAAAATGACAATAGGCGACTGAAGGTCGCTTTTTGTTGTTTGCGACTTAGAGAGAGAGAGAGGTAGGCACAATTTGGGATGTTCTTATGTTCTTAAGAAACAAAAAGAATCCAAAGGTACGCCCCGGAAGACTGGATTGAATGGAGTCAACGTTAAGGGCCAAAACTTCAATGCCTTTATCGTAACAGCGGCGCAACCAGAAAGGTATAAAATGGGCTCGATTTAATCCACCAAAGGCGTTCGATAAATTTGTACTGAATTGTCTTCTCAGGGTTAAAATTCCAGCATGTTTCTTTAATCCAACACTTGTCGAAAGTTCTGTTCACCCCACGGTGAAACCAACGATACGAAAATTCACGCGATGGACACCCATCGAAAACCAAACCGCCCCTGCAGTACTTGATTACGGCGCTTATCGAAAGCAACCGCGTCGAAGCAGATGTTAAATTCGACTCAAGAGAAAAACAAATGAAAGTATCCAGCAGCTGGAGGATTTGGTCCTACTGCGAAATGTGGTGCAATACTTCCAGAACAATTTACCGCGTGCGACTTCCGGCGATCCTGTCAACACAGAATCCCAAGAATTGTTTTCGATCGGCAAATCCAGCCTACAAAAGGAACTTTCAAAGGCTTTGCGAAAGTGGCCTCCCATAACTCAATCTTAAAAAAATAAAATAGCGATCGACTTAAGAACGGCAATTAAAATAAAACTTTAATTCAGATGAAGCAAAATCAAACATAACAACGTAGCCATATCAATGGCAACGTTATAGAAAATGTGACCAATTTTAAGTATCTGTGAAACAACACTGTGACAAGACAAAAGAAATAAAACCGAGAATCTAACAGGCAAGAAAAATATTCGACATAATGACTAACTTCTTTGTTAGACCAGACCTAAGCCTGGAATTGAGAATTAGCCTGTTAAGATGCTATGTGTTACCAGTACTCCTCTATAGGTGCGAGAACTGGGCCCTTAACTCCTTCATGGAAAAAAGAATGGAAGCCTTCGAAATGTACCTCTACAGATGCATGCTCAAGATTTTATAAATGCAAAGAGTGGCTAACGTCGAAGTACTCACTCGGATGAAGAAGCAAAAAGAACTACTGCTCACAATTAAGGAAAGGAAAATTCAATACCTAGGTCACATCATGAGAGGGAGTCGGTACGAACTTCTCCAACTTATTACTGCAGGCAAAATTCTGGGGAAATGATCAGCCGGAAGGTTCAAGAACTCGTGCCTGAAAGATCTACGCCGGTGGTTCGGCTACACATCAATCGAACTCTTCCGTGCAGCAGTGTCTAAAACAGTGATGGCTATTTGTATCGCCAACCTTCGAAGGGAGATGGTGTGAGAAGAAGAAGAACAGATTTCTAAGAGCGTTCTTCAGTTGTGTGGTAATAATATTTTTATTTTTATAGTCAACATCATCGTCAACAGCTTTTCGTTCTACTACGTCGAATCTGAACGACAGAAATTCAATAGAAGGTTTCTAGGATTAAGATTCAACCTATGGTTTGCCAACCGAATTGGGAAATTATGCATGGCGGGTTGCAGCACAAGATTTTTACATGCTGTGAGGTAATGTTGGAAAATCTAACACAACTCCCAATCAACATTTTACCCAGAAAGCGAGCGCTCTGCCAACTGAGCTACCACTACAGCACGGTTTTATTTTAAAAATGGTGAAATGGTATTTTAAATTTACTGTTATTGCTGAGTCTTAAGACAGCCGGTTATATACCAGGGCTGTACAGTCGGAGTCGAAGTCGTGCAGTCGGAATTCAGGGCGAATTTCTGGTCAGTGGAATCGGAGTCAGAAAAAATTTACCGACTTCGAATCCGAGTCCGTGTTTAAATTTTATTTCTGTTGTTAGTATATTTTGATTCAATTGGATATGAATTTTGACTAAAATTTTGAATCATTTCTTTTTTAATTTGTTTCTTATATATTACACATACCATAAAATTGTGTACTATTTAATTTTGTCGGAGTCGGAATCGGAGCCGGTGTCGGAGTCAAACTACTAAAATTATCAGGAGTCGAAGTTGGAGTACGAACTGGAATCGAATAGTTGTTAACCGACTCTGCAGCCTGTTAAATACAACGCAGATGTTTAATTATTTATTCTAATCAATACAGTCGTTCTCACTTCTAAGCTGGTAAAAGTATAAGTTTAAACACTTACTACTATCTGGTATCAACCTCCAGCCCCTACCGAGGAAGGCGGCTCAGTGGTAGAGCGTTTACCTTTCATTCGGGAGCTATTGGGTTCGAGCTCCCAGGCAGTCTGTCCTGACTTAGGTTTTTCGTGGTTTTCCGGGGTCATACAGGTAAATGCTGGGACAGCCTCATCAACGAAATTCTATTTATCCAATTTTCCTGGTCTTTATGTTATTTACATTACAGGCTGAAGAGAGACCGACTGACCACCATAGCGGCCCGCTTCTTTGTGGGGAATGAGCTTAAGATGATTTTCCTTTTTCTTTCCAGCCCCTGGCTGGGTTACCACTTTTCTTAGCAATCGATATATTAAACTACATAATTGTACACAATGCTAAGCTAAATTACAAGCCCTATTTTCCAGGTTTCTAAACCTCATTCCCGGACTGTCACAATAAAAACAAACAATTTAAGTAACACGAAAAATATTAGATATTTATGAAAAGTATTCTCCATTTACGTTAATAGGTTCAATGTAACGTTCTCATAGATTTTGAAAAAGGTCGGCAAACGCGTGCAAGTGTCTGCTTTCAAATCGACGGCTATTTTTCCTTAATATCCTCTGCGTAGGGAAATCGTTTCCCTTTGCGAACAGTTTTCACATTAAGATAGATAAAAAGTCTGATGTTGCTCAGTCAAGCGATCTCGTAGTGCTGTGTTCCATAAGATATGGCTTCGATGATGAATTTCATGGGTCGGAGCAGGCTCCTGCACTTAGGCCACCAGGCCCCATTGTGCTCCCTTGGAGTTATGGAAGACTTCGCTCCCTGAACAGGTCCGTTGTTTCGGCGAAGGGCAGAATCCTGTTCAAAGGCATGTCTTGAATGTCTCTTGGTTAAAGAAAGGGAGAGCCAAGGTGTTTGCGGTTTAAGGCCGCTAATGCCTTGCATTTGCGGAGGACAAGTTCAGAGGACATGCTCAGAGGTTTCCTTTTGCTCTTGATATTTCCTACACTGCTTGTTGAACACAATCCCTATAGTGTGGAGATGACTGTTCAGGTGTCGGTCGCCTGTAAGGAAGCCCGTTATTATCCTGATTTGTTTTCAGAATATAGTTTACCGATTTAGGCGAAGGGCTCTTGAGGAAGGCTCTAGCCTGTATGGGTGTGAATCTGGAGTTTCAAGAATGCTGTAATTGCCCATTTGCGTGATTCTAGATATGGTGCCTTACGTGTTTGGGGACTATCCCAAACGCTGGCCCTGGACCTACTAAAAGTTCAGAGGCCCCAGCCACAGCTAGCGCATCAACTTCCTCATTGCCACTTATTCCACTATGACCCGGATCCCATAAGCAAGATACGACTTCAGTATCAGTGTAGAATTGTCAGGTGCAACCAACCGCTTTTTTCCCGAAATTGCGAACACACTCGAAAAATGTGCGCCAATAATAATTGTATCGCTCCAATGTAGAATGCATTTCTTACTATTCGCCTTTCAGGTATAACATCTTTATAGTCATAACTGGTTAACAAAATTGATTTTAGATTTTTGTAAACGTAGCCTTTTGAGCCTTGGTAATGCTTTTAAAATTCCCTGCATTCTATGGAGTTTAATCTTAGGATCATCTATGATACTTCACCAGCACCAATGCAATTAAAATTCGCATTGTCGCCACAAATATGAACCAAGGCTGCCCACAATTCAACTCTTTGCTCATCCGTAAGTCTATGCGAACTGAGCTATGTACAGATCTATCTTTTCCCACATCGTCTTGAAAAAGTTGTCATATCGACGAAATTCTTATTGTTACTTGTGGTTGTAGATTTGTTATATACGCCACTTTCGGACTATGTTGTCTACGATATCAAGTAAAACACTACATATCTTTAGAATCTATTTATTTGGTAAAGTAAAATAATATGTGTTTCACAAACAACGGGCGAAGAACAAGTATGTTCCCATATGTGCCCTCTCAAAATCCAAACTACCGTTTTACATGTTAGTAAGGATTGATGGAACACATAGACAAGCTTAACCACAGTAAACATAGACGTCCATAAGTATTATATGGCGCCACTACATTTTGTTTGAAGAGGCTGAGGAAAGGTACAAAATAGCACATCCACATATCACCATTAATCACCGCAAATAGACGTAAACACATCCACATGTCTAGATTAGTTGGACAAAACACTTATTGCTGTTCAACTAATCTGCCATCATTCAGAGAGTACTTCTGTAATTTTTGCCGCAGTTTTACTAACTCTTGCGAATGAATGTACTTTTCGAGAGATCGACGAACGCCCGGTTCTATCTTCATGTCGACTATCTTCACATGTATATCTGAAACGTTAAAAGCGTTCAAATACGCTACTCCGACACAGTTTTCAACATTTCATAAGTTTCTGTTAGAATTTTCCATAATTTACAACAAAATACAACATTTCTTTGCTCCATGACGACTGAAAGAAAAACGATATACGCGCTAAAGTTCGGAGCAGAAACTTGAAGCTGTTAGAACATGGCTTGGCTACTTTATTGGTAAAAATGTGAACTCTTATATGCTGCATTACTTTTGATCTATAAAAATAAAAAAATTAAATAAATTAAATAAATTATTTATTTATTTATTTACTTTTGGTTTAATTTCACGAGACTCCAGTGCTGCACCGTCAATTCGGGAATTAATCTATCAGACCTCGTACACACGTAAATTATCTATCTCAACACGTACTACCATCGAGAGAGTAGGATTACATTTTGTAACGAACACTTATCCGTGCATTTACTGCATAAAAAATTGTTAATTTATAATTGCAATTAGTAAAAATATTTGACGATCATCGTCATTTTCTTATATTCGCAATAAAGGCTTTAATATTTACGTTGACAAAGCGTAGGTTCTAAATATAGGATAATATTGTATACGGCCACACTGTTCTATAACATACTTGCTGGATACTTTTGTAAATGGCGGTGTTGTCAAGCTTACTGGTTTATCAGTAGGTCTGCTTATTTCTATTTGCTTTAAAAATTTATACCGATCTATGGAATTATTTCGATTTTCACTATAATTTGGGAATAACAGCTGGACTACGAGGCGGCCGTGGCTAGAGGTCAGTGAGTTAGACTTCTACGTAGAAGGACTGGGGTTCAATTCCCAGTACCAGAACATCGGACTTTTAACGGTCATTCTCCCTCGCAAGGCAGTGGAAAACTAGCGATGTATTCTGCTTAGTAAGTCTTTTCTGGAGTAGAAGTTTTCGTACTTCCCATGATTCGGGTTGGGGGTACTTTCAGTATCATTGCAGGGTTACAGCTTTTAAAAACATGTATATTTTAGGGTCTTGAATTCAAGTAAGTGATCATGGGTGCCCCGAGAAGTTTTACCAAGGGAGGCCAAATATGTTTTTCTCATTCACACAAACACACATACACGTCCGCCCGCGCAGGAAAGTACATCTTGATATTCTTCGTTTTTTCGCTTCGGAGACGAAACCCAAAATTATGAGCAAATGTTCACACTCATAGTCGTAGGATTTATCCGAAAAGGCATCGAGTGGCTGTAGTGACTGTTTCCGATGTTGTATGAAGCCTAAAGAAAAAAATTGCAGGGCAAAGTAGATATGTTAACATTGTTTTCATGTGAAGGAAATCATTTCATATTTTAAAATACATAGGAACTTCCAAGAGGGGGTTAGCGCCCTTTCTTGTCTCTTACTGCGGGCGCTCATGTAAAAGACTAAATAACTAGTACTAGTTTTTATGAAAAGTTCCTAAAAATTGTAAATATTTTACATCAAATTCGATAGTAATTTTTCATTGACCGATAGGGTATTAAAGCATTGTATCCATCATTTTACAACCGGTATTGTAAAGTCTTATTTCTTATTTGATGCCAATTAAACCGGTGGTTTGTCCAAATTTGTAGAACACCGTAGCACCCATCAACACCATAAAAATATTTGCGGCTAGTTTATTATACAGATAATAAACACGCTCAATCTATTTTCCTACATCGAAAGAGTCCCGTTTCATCGAGAATAAATTATCAATTACAGTGCGAGCAAGGTTGCCTTCGAAAGAGTCAGTTTACTATTCTGTTTTCCTATCTGTAAAAGACCACGTCCACCCGAAAAAGAACCACAGTAATTACTATCTATCGACAACTATAAATTACGCTAATGTTGAACAACGCATGGGTGGGCAAACCGTTCTCCAATTCCTGAAGAGCCTGTACGAATACCATCGACGTCCGCGGTGATTTCGTGGTATCTCTAAGCCCGTGCTTTCCTGCCCAAATATTTGCGTTTCAATAAATTAACTCAACAATTAATGAACGCTCGAGCTTGAAGTGTTTTTGTGCAATGGTTTTCTCCTAAGCAACTACCAGGTCCTTTCTTATATATACCTACTTTCTCACCCACAGCGATTTCAATTAATTAATGGAGATTACTGTACCTACTTTTTAAATGCTAAATAATTCTGTTTGGGTGCGACCATGAATTAATGTGTGAATCTGCAGGGGTTACGGTTTAAATTAAGACTTAGTTATTAAAGCTGGGTTTTTAATTAAACAAATTCTGTTGATGATTTTCTAATTTATTTAAAACTTCATTATGTCTTAAAAATTAGATGCTGCATAAAAAAGTTTAGGAATGGAAATATTTTCGCCGTCCGAGTTTATTACACACCAGTTTTCAAGCATGTGTATAACTAAAACGCAGTTTACACAAAATATATGTTCGCCAGCTATTATTATTCTCTAGAATTATTATAAGAGTGCAATTTAAGGTTTCTACGAAACATCTGTTTTAAACCGTTCTTTAGTTTTACTCTCAAAATACTTTTGATGATGATAAAATTGCAACTATGTTACGGGCCAAACGAACTTTTTCGTCGACCCGCAACAGGATAGATGGAAAAGGCCTACAGCTTAGCTCAGAGGAGTAGGGGTGGTTCACGTAAACTGCTTGCGGGAGGGAAATCTTCCAAGTTGTGTACAGGGTAGATCAATATTAACGGGCGCCACCTTCCAAATCACAACAGATTGCAGGCTCTCGTGGAAGGCCGAGAAGCCAGCAGCTTACGGGAGTCGGACTCACCTTTATTGTACCTCCTCATATATATAAAGCTTGCGAAGTTCATGCACACAAAGACAAAAAATACACAAAAATAAAAGATATGGTAAATTTCAAGACAAATATAATTCTACTTCTTTTAAATTACTGACACATGTAACAAAAAAATATAACGATGACATTGAAAATGATAATATTTATGGTTAAATTAAAACAAGTGTGATTGAACGTTCAAACCGATCCGTCCCTGGCTTATGGCGTTTAATTTCTTAGAACAGGTCTACGCAGCCAGTGGCGTCTGAATTTACAAAAAAATACAATTTATGATTACTCTTTACAGTTAACAGAAAAAGGAAAAGGACAATTGGCGACTGAAGGTCGCTTTTTGTCGCATCATTAAAGAAGGGTCAACACCTGACACTGGCGAATGAAACCCGAAACAAGCTAGGAAGTAGAGAGAGAGGCACAACTGGGATGTGCCTGAAATCTTCGGGCTGCAGGAAAAATTCGCTGGCACGCCTCTGAAGACTGGATCGAATGGGGACAACGCCACGGGCCGGGACTTAATTTAGCAACGGGGAAAACGGGGGCTTCAGATGCTCAACTCCCGCCGCTATACGGGGTGGTCACTGGTAACTGCAGAGACGACGGAAACGTGGTTGGAAGCTTTATTCCGACACACGTCGAAAGAACAATTCCATTAGCTGACACTCTGCTAATATTTTTAATCCGATACAAGTCGAGGATTCTTTTGCCTAAGCCAAAAAACGAAACGATAACTCAATTAGCAAACGAGCTGCTACACAACCCGGCATCTCAAAAAGGAAGCACGTCATTCACTCCCAAGGTCTAGCGTCCACTCTTTCCTTTAATTTATCAACGGTCCCCGAGATGGTAGCGAGTGACCGGGCCGAGTAAAGGTGGAAAATCGTCTGCAGAAAGGACGAAACGCGAACACTCAAAAGTTGTAATATTTCATCATATTGCGAAATATGGTGCAATAATGCTAGAAGAATTTAACATGTAGGACTCCAAGGGCAAGAAATTTCCAGGTCAAGCGCATAGACAAAATATTAATCGGCAATTCTCCATATAACAACAAAAGGTTCACAAAACTGTATTCGGGAAATATCAATATAGTAATCGGCTACAGAGCGGCAATTAAAATAAAACTTGTGGGGATACTGTTGAACTTAAAATAATGATGATTAGTATACTACACCTAGATTATTTCAGTATTACTTCCGCTTGTCTCAACTTTTGTTAAAACAAACCTCCAGTAGCTAGTAGAAGACAGGGTTGAGACGTTTATATTGCAATGCAATCAACGGCAACCTTTCATTGCCGAAACAATCTTTGCCGGGAAAACATTGTTCGGATTTTGCTGGAAAACTATAAATATTTACGGATAGTTACGTATACTTGCAAAGTACTTAACTTACATTTCGACACGTGTAATCTATTTGTTTGAAGATTTATCAATTTTGCTATGTTATTTGTTTGGGTAGATTTGTTGCCAACAGACTTAACTATAGCTTGTGCTGACTTTGAATACACTTCATAGGGAAAATACATGCGTTTGTGAAATTCGTCAATTTCCTGCTCCCCAAGTTGAAACATGCTTCGAAAATAAGGTGTAGGCGGAAGAGGCGTTAATTTTACAGGGATTGCATCTACTTTTTATTTTTAGAATACCAAATTAAATGATAAATTTAAAAAACTTTGAAATAATTTATTGATTGGTTTAGTAACACCACTAAATTGGAAGGTATAATGCCCCCGGCGTGGCGTCGCGATTGTGGATATGCTTTTTGAAGCGAACTTCGGGAGTTCGAATCCGTTCTTCTGATTTATTTTTTTAATTATTTTGTTATGCAAAATATTTTATTTTTGTAAATCTAATTGCATTATTATTCTCTAAATACACAAAATTATTAAATGTTGTAAATAAATTACACCAAGAACGCTTGCTCAAGTGCGGAGATAATTTTGTAATCGTTTGGGTTACTCTTTGAATGCAGATGGTAATTGATTCGAACATCTGATTTAATTTAAATCCTTGATTACGTTAATAATCACCGTTAAACGATTTAATTGTTATTATTAAATGTGTATCGGTAAATTTAACAACTAAATTAATACTGTTTTATTATTTAGTTTCTTATGAAACTAAAAATGCATGTTTTTTTTGTATGATGTGTATTTAGAGAATATAACACGGTTAGATTTACAGAAATAAAACATTTTTCAAAAAATATACCTAAACATATAAAGCAGAAGGGAGGATTCGAACTCCCGAAGGTTGCATTACAAAGCTAGTCGTTTACCACTACACCACGCTGACGGCAATCGCGCATTGGATTTGGTTATATTACTACACTAGAATTACACATTTTTTTAAATTTTTTCAAATTTCTCTCTTAATTTGCTATTACAATAATAAAAAATTGATGTAATCTCTGGAAAATTAACATCCCTTCTGCGTACACCTTGTTTTGGGTCTGTTTTTCAACTTGAGGAGCAGGAAATTCAAGGATTCCACAAACGCATGTATTTTCCCTATGCAGCGCATTCAAAGTCAGCACATAGTATAGTCTGTTGGCAACAAATCTACGCAAACAAATAACATAGCAAATATAAATAACATTAGCAATAGAAGAAGTATTGGTTGTTTTAATGTATTTTCAAGAAAATTGAACTAAATGCATTTTAATCAGGGTATAAAAGCTGCTGTTACATATTTGAAGACCCCTAACATTTTTTGAAATTATGTCGGAACGTACCAGATATGATTGCACTTTTTACAAAAAATAATGAATTTATTGTTTTATTATCAATAATTTAAAAAAACTGCCGTAGATTCTCCACCAGAAAAGCAAATACCGCACGTGAAATTAATGTTGACGTTTAGTCTAATATTCAGGGAATCAAAATTATTGGTCCGATGTTTATTGACGAGGAATTCAATTACCTATTGTAATTTAATAAATGCGTTAATCGAAGATTGATTAATTTCTTCTGCTAACTAATTGGCGAGGGTGGGGGGGGGGGGTAAAAATACGAGGATTTAACTTCTGAGGAGGTAAACAGTAAACAACGTTGGAGTTCCTACTACTTGCTTTGAAACCATTTACTAGTATAACTGGGGTGACTAAACACACACATTAAAATTTAGCTGTATGCTGACATCGTTCAATCAACTGTTGTTATAACTTAGCATTATAGCGTATTGTTATGTAGTGCGGCATATTCTCATAGCAGAAGAAATGTTTTTGGCAGAACAGTAATGCATGGATTCCGGTGTCGAGTAGCGAATGTTCTCAGAAGGGTGCATTAGGTGGTGTTCCTATCTTATGCCCTCTCGATGCCGATTACAATAGGCCATTTGCTACTATATTAATCATTTAAAATAGTTCAACAAGGCGGTGCTCAATCTCACAGTACAAATGAGGTAGTTGCAACTGTAAATCTACGCTAGACTATATGAATTAATAAAACAGAACTTATTCATAGATTCATATAAAAATCAAATATTATTTGAGCTACCTCTAGATTTATGTACAGTGCACGCCGCTTATTGGAATCACGGATAACTACATAGGAAAAAAATCTTTTAAAGTACGCATGATTTTGGTTTGTGCCATCAATTTTTTTTAGGATTGTTTTTACTCTCGAGTAATAATCTTGTTTGCATACATTTTCTGAATTTGTGTGTTTAAGCCTGAAGAGTACCGTACCTCTCATTTTGTAAGTTAGCAGTCTGCAGGCTGGTTAGCAGCAGCTAAATCCTTGTAATGGATGACGTAACAAAGAAATATCGTCTTAGCTCAAGAGAAAAAATTAACATTATTGAAGAGTATGATAAGTTGCCGAAAATACGCCAGCGGAATGCAGCAGCACATTTTGCAAGCAGCTATGTGTAAAATTAGAAAAAAACGTATTGAAATAGAAAAAGCTAAAAAGGACAATTTATGAATAAAATAAATCCAACTGGCATAGATTTCACCGTTTATTATTATCAATCGATTATTTTTATCAAAAACACTAAGTCGCGATGTGATTTGTGCAGTAAAGGATATCCCTCTTAGCAATCTTCCTTTCTAAAGAGACAATGAGTTTTTTATTGCGAATATTTTCGACTTTTGCGTAGGTATAATAATCAGAAAGTCCGAAAAGTTTCCCATATACTAGCATTTTGTGGGATACTCTACCTAAAATGGTTATTTATGATATAAGTGCTAAAAGTGACATTTTATTTTGTGAGAAGGGAAGTTCCCTTTGAACAAAAAATCACTTTTAGCACATATATAATACACTATTTTTTCTACAAACACCATTAAAAGTACAGATCAATGCATTTCTTACGTTATTAAATTTAAAAAACATCGTTTTGAAACCCAATTATTCATGAAGTTTAATGTTGCTAAGGTAATGAAAATTTGATCGTTTGTTGACAAGTAACTTCAAATCTCGTAACAGCGCCGAAGAAAATTTTTTGTTTGCAAGTAAAACACTATCCACTTCAGATTACTTATTCTAGCTGCAGTTTCTCTAACTGTAGGTACATTTAATTAAGTAAATAAATTATCCTTTGATTTAAAATTTCTTAATTTTTTTATATTATCGCACCAGTGTTAATAGTAAATCACGTCATCTACTTTTAGCACTAGTGCTAAAAGTAAATTACTTTTAGCACCAGTGCCATAAAATCACTTTTTAGACACTGACAGTATGCGTTAAAATTTAAGCTTTTCCTGACCTTTGTAGAAAAAACAAATTTTTCTATACTTCTAATACATTATTTTCGGGTCTTAATACTTTTACTGATTACTACATAAATCTATTAACGTAATTGATCAAAGGTGTGTCTCCTGATATAATTTTTGATTTAAAGCTATTTCTGTACGCTTCTGTCTAAAATTTCGAAACTCAAAACTAATCCAACAAAAATCAACAATGAATGTGAATTAGATATTCAATGCGTGTAGTTTTTTTGATACTGAAATAATAATGATCTGTGGAATCTGTCTATGACGAAGGACTTTTCTCCTAACCTTGCTCTTGAACTTGAATTACATAACATAGTATTTAGGATTTTCCAATTTCTTATAACATTCAAGGAATGTTGTGTATCCGTATGAATACACTTGTTGATTTGTTGACAATTACTATATAAATCTACTCACGCAATATGTTGTTATTAAAGGCTGTAATAACGTGGGTAAAAAACACCAGTACGAATACTGTAAATATAACTAATAAATAGGACGTTCAGCACTATTTTTCCATTTTATGTAGATTACTATCTTTTACACCATCTGGATTATTTTCTGAAATTAGTGGTATAACTTTATTGTTACTGTTTCCTAATCTTGGATTCTATTTATTCATGGAAATCGTTATTGTCTTAGGCATACGTTTTTTTCTATATTCGTGACCCCTTTATTCATCTTCTCTAGAACTTACAATAAAAATTCCACTTCCACTTCTTCAGTATTACCAGCTAGCAGCATTTTTATTTTTAACAGTATTTTTAATAGTAACCCAAACGATTATAAACGCACTTGTGCAAGAGTTCTTGGTGTAATTTATCTACAACATTCAATAATGTTATGTATTTAGAGAACAATATGTTTGAACTAATTCTTTTACATTTATTGTATTTTCGTGTAGTTGTCAATAAAGCTGTTTTCTAAATATTGTGGCTATCAGACCCCATGTTTAATAAATTATGTTTCTGATTATGCGTTTCCAAGGCCCGAGACTCGCTGCAGAGCGGTGTTTTTAGGTAAGACTTAGGAAAATTAGGGTAGTGGGTAGCGGCCAAAGGGATGGCATCTAAGACGAGTTCAGAGTTCGCGCGTTCGGTATAAGTGTTTGAACAGTGTATGTGTGGTGCTTAGTTGATAAAGTTATGCATACCTATGTATTGGCTACCTGTAAGGTGGTTGGAACTACCTGTAAGGTAGTGGAGTCAAGCGAGATGAGTATTTGTTGGTTGATGCTGTAGATAACACTTTTGCTTATGTAGTATTGTTATTAATTGTAATTACCGTGTTATTATGATTGAGGCCTGCGTTATTCGGCTTGGGGAGCTGGTGAGCTCTCTCCAAGGTAGCCTAGGGGTTGTGTGGCCGCTCAGAGTTCCTTCTTAAACTGCTTAATGCTTGGCTAGTCGGTGATTAGGCTTGATCACTCGACTTGACCTCGACCTGGTTGACCAGCCAGTGATCTCTGCATTGCGTTTTGCAGAGTGGCCGGTGGAGAACTTGTGTATCGCTCTTTTCCTTGTGAGGCACGTGCGGTGACTGGCCTAGGTCGTTTGGTGATCACAGTGACATGGGGGTACCCATTGCCCGGTGGTAAAAATCGGTTGCCCGGTACCCGTTACAGGTTAGGTACATCAGTCAGTTTTAGGAAGGCACCATTGCCTATGGACGCGATTGAAAAGATGCAGGGTATTGTAGATAGAGCTGGAAGAAGCGCGCAAAAGAAGTGTGTAGTTCGGGTCAAAGTGGATGTTAAGAATGCTTTTTACACGGCCCTCTGGAAGGGAATAGTTAAAGAATTACGTAAAAGACAGATCGCCCCATACCTGTTAAAAATCATATGCAGCTAGGACCTGGAAGATCGAAAACTCATCGTCGGCGAAAGTCAAACCATGAGCATCACGTGTGGAGTACCACAGGAATCCGTACTCGGCCCTACACTTTGGAATATCTATTACAATGATGTTTAAAAATAGAGGTGCCAGAGGGAACAGCACCTTTGGAGCACGCCGATGATCCAGCGATGGTGGTCAACGGTGAAAGCAAGAACGAGATAGAAGACAATGTAAACTGGACCATGGGGAGGATTGAGGTCTGGATGTTGAGGAGGGACTGCAATTACCACCGCAGAAAACGGAGGTGGTAATATTATTAGGCAGAAACACACTTAAAACTGTAACAGTAAAATCGTGTGATATGGAATTAAACAGCCAAAGAACCCTAAAATACCTAGGAATACAGTTTGGACACAATACGAATATGGCTGCTTACATCAGGATGACAGTCAGCAAAGCTGAGAGAGCAGCAACTTTAAGTCGCGTGATGCTCAATATCGGTGGCCCAAATGCAGGAAAGAGGCTGACAATAAATAGCGCGATTAACCCAATAATCCTATATGGAGCCCCAGTGTGGAGCAAATGGGCATATATAAAAAAATGTTACAAAGAGTTCAGAGGAAGCCCGCTATTAGAATAGCTACTGCCTATAGGACGGTTGCAACCAAAAGCATATAAGTGGTGCGGGGACTATTCCCATACATTTATTGGCTCTGGAACGAAAATATTCTAGCTTTAAAATTATAGAAACTGAATATTGTAGGTACTGCGGCCTTAGAGATACACCGGCCCACGCACTCTTCATATGTACCCGATGGAATGTAGTACGGCAGAATTTGGAAAAAGAAGTAGGACACTTAGAACCCGAAAACATGATAAGAATAATGCTAGAGAGCTAACAAAAACGAAACAGTAGCTCATCACGACAATAATTAAAACAAAGCAAAAAGAAGAGAGACAATAACCAAAACGGATCAGAAAAAAAGGGCAGGACCTCACGAAGTAATGCTGGAGCGATTCCATGGGGCCCCTGCGAAAAAAAATGAGGGGTTTTAGGTAAAAATGCGGCACTACCTAAAGAGGGTAGTCTCTTGAAGATTTCCCCTTCTCCGACAAAAAAAAGGTACATCACTCCAAGTTGACCTACTAGATGGGACGCGGGATTCTACGGGGGGGGGACACTCGACCCCCTGTAAATAGAACTGTAGAAATGGCAATGCTAATGTAGTAATATATTGTTTGCTTGTGTGTTCCATGCTTTACGGGTGTGTGCTGAAATGGGGTTGTGACTGTTTGTGTGTTTACTTTATGAGTACATGTCTGAAGCTATCAAGTCCTGAGCTGCCCAGAATTTAGTCTTGATGAGTACTGTAGCTTCAGAAATAATTTAGGAACAAGAGAAGCTCTTTTCAGTATGCAAGTTCTTACACAAAGATGCAGGGATGTAAATAGAGATGTGTTCCTATGTTCTATTGATCATAATAAAGCGTTCGACACAGTACATCCATTTTTATTGATCATAATAAAGCGTTCGACACAGTACAGTAAAACTATTTAGATCAGCAGTATCTAAAGTACGGATTGCCCTAATGATAGCTGACCTCCACTAGGAGAAGCAACATAAGAACAAGAAGAAGTACTGTAGTGCGCGTGCACTATATTTATCGGGTCGCCTTGCTTGCGGTTGTGATGTTTTTTGTTATTGTTTAGTTAGTTATGGTTTTTCCATTCAATAAACAACACGTTCTCCTAAAAGCTTGTTTTAATCTTTGTATTGGAGTCTGGGATCTTACCAGATAACAATATTTTGGTGACCCCGACGTCCAGATAACAATAGTACACATAACCAGTTTCGAGATCCTATTGGTCAGTGTTTAGCTATTTATTATATTTATTTTGTAATAATTCCCACCGCCCCTTCCGATGCGAAAACGACCCTCCTACACCACATGTATACATTTTTTCAAAGTTTTTCAAATTTATCATTTAATTTTGTGTTATAAAAATAACAAAATAGGTGTGATCTCTGGAAAATTAAGGCCCCTTCCGCGTACACCTTATTTCGGGCAAGTTTTTAACTTGAAAAATTGAAGAATACCACAAACGCATATATTTTCCCTATGCAGCGTATTCAAAGTCAACACACGGTATATTTGTTAATAGATTACAGTATTTTGTTTTTAACTCCAAAATTATTGCAGACATGTTCGGAACCAATGATCAACATTTGATTTGCGCATGCAATTATTTTTAGAACATTTTAAATCAAAGACGTTTTTTCAATATTGTAATTATTGTAATTAGAGTGATGTCTTCCTTATATTCAAGGTCCCACCATAACACAATTAATAAAGCTACAATTATGTACGAAATTGAGTTTCAATTAATTAGTTCGCTCAAAATAGCCTGCAACCTTCAGATCTCCAAAAAGGAAAATAATGAGACTAATAATGGTCAAGCGTCAGAACTATTTGGATGGCCCAAAGTTGGGCGAAAAAGTCGTAATACCACGTGCAAAGAGTTAGAACGGATATTTATGGTGTTTGTGTTTCTGTTCTAGTACACTATTATTTATAATCAGATTCACAGTAATCAAATTATACTTCCTAGTATAAATCAGAACACCAAAAACGGATATTGACACGCAGAGATGGTGCCTCATGCTGATCACTGCGAAGGTCGTCACGCGATCCTTGTAGTTATATTTAACCTAATAAATTTATTTCACACGACCCACGGGCCACGCAAAGCTACATGATAAATTGTTTCGTCATACTCAAATCTATGAAGCTGACAACTCAATTGGTTTCTTGCATTCGACTTCTGTCTCTTTCATCAACTTTGGTATCAAAGGTCGTTTAATACAAGTAGGAAGTCTGAAAACGTAGGCACCAAGAGAAGCGACAAAAAACAAATTAATTTCCTAATCCGGGCCTGGCTTGATGCAATTCTTGCTCTTCTTTACATCATCGATGTCCTAATGGGACTTAATCATTTCGTACTATTATGTGTGCGAAATCGCGCGTTTCAGCTCCGTCAAAATATATTCCTTTCAAGATCTAAATGACATTTAAAATCTATAAGGATGAGAAAAACATATTAATATTCCATGTTTTACAATATAACTAAGTGAAAGGAACGTACCTGCTACTATATAAATCAATATGCCAGTTTTTATCGCTTATACATTGATATACCGCTACAATTCTACGTATCAGAAACATCGGCGCAAAATTGTAAATAAGTACCGCAACTTGCGCTGTAAGTTTTTGGAGATCCAATTAAATGCAATTGAAAACAAATTTGTTCGTAATGTTATAGAAAAACAGAGCCGAAAGTGGTGCAGGTGGTTCAGAAATGTTCCCGAAATATTTCGACGAGCAGTGCACGCCTGGTCGACTGGAGGCGAAAAAAACTTACGCTTTTAAAAATGTGGTTGCTTTATAATTCGACCAGTCATTAATAAAAATTATTGCTTTTTATTCCTAATTTACTATTAAACTCGAATGTGATCTGACTTTAAAATTTAGTGCTGAATTATTCAAAAGCTTTCGCAACACCGGTTGTGGTTTTTGTGGAGCGGTTGTTAATTTGGTGTATTTATTTAACACAGGAAGCGACAATTTAAGGAGACGCACACTTCTGGCCGCTTTTCGCTCTACTATTTTACTCCACAAACTAGAAAAAAGTTGTTTGTGTGATTCGAGACAAGCTGGAAAGAGATCAAAACATTAATATCGGGCTAGTTCGCGAGAGATTTAAACGAGGCCGCTTTTTTGCGCTATTTTTTTGTTGCTAACTCATCGCGACATGAGCTTTTATGTTTATGTGCATCATTAACACATGTCTGCACTTTTAATTAATTATGTTAATTGGAGATGGAACATTAGCGCTGCGGAGAAGAAAAGATGCATTAAATGCCTACCAGATTGCGTATATACAGGATGCGCCTGAATAGGCTGTAAATTTAAATTAATAACGATTTAGATCAAATGGTATGAATTCCAATTTGTAAATCTTCTTCTTCTTCTTCCTCTTTTCTTAGGCATAGTGCCTATTTAAAACTGGTTTTGCTGTTGTCGTTCCTGTGAGATGGATTGCCAGCTGTCCTTCCATCTCTTCGGTGGTCTTCCTATAGGTCTTCTTCCGTGTGGTTTATTGTTTCTGACTATCTTGGCTAATCGATCTTCTGTCATTCTCGTTACATGCTGGTTCCACTTTCTCCTGCGGCTTCTTATCCAACGTACTTTCTTGTTAACTTTGCGTTTCTCTCTGATTTCAGTATTTCTTTTTCTATCTTGTATACTGTGTCCTGTTATCGTTCTTAGAATTTTCATTTCGTTGGTTCGTAGTAACCTCTTTGATAGGGAGGTTTCAGCTCTTGTTTCGGCACCGTAGGTCATCACCGGTCTGGTACATGTTTTGTAAATTCTCGTCTTACAGTCTATACTAAGATGTTTGTTCCTCCAAACAGTTTGTTTCAGATGTCCTGAGATGGCCGCTGCTTTATTGGTTTGTTGTCTAACTTCTTCTGTGAGATTTCCAGAGCTGGTAATTGTGCAACCACGGTAATTAAATTTCATGACTTGTTCGATGATGGTATTGTCTATTGCAAGTTTGCATCGAAGAGGGTCTTTCGATATTGTCATCGATTTTGTCTTGCTCGTGGATATCTTCATGTTGTATTTTTCTGCTTGAATCTTGAAGGTATGCAGCATTCGTTGTAGGTCGTCTTCGTTCTCCGATATGAGTGTGGCTTCATCTGCAATCACACAATCTTTAGTTTGTTTTGTCCTAGTCTATATCCTGAGCCCGCTTTTTTTACTTCGTTTATAGTTCCGTCCATTACTGTGTTGAATAAGATTGGGCCGAGGCTGTCTCCCTGTCGTATTCCGGAGGTGGTTGCAATTTCTTTTGTTAGCATTCCATTTACTTTTAATTGTGTTGAGTTTCCTGTGTTCAGATCTTTTATTAACTTTATGTATCTTCTGGGAGTATTCTTCGTTTTTAGGGCGTTGATGACGTCATTTAATTGTATCCGGTCAAAAGCCTTCGTTAAGTCTATGTAGCATAAATATGCCGGTGTATTGTATTCAATAGCTTTTTCTCTGATCTGTCGTATGTGGAACAGGGCGTCTACAGTTGAACGATTTTCCTGAAACCCAGTTGTTCTTCACTTATGGGTATATTGGAGCTTATTTCATTTGCAATGATGCTGGTTAATAGTTTTAAGGATGTACTTAAAAGAGTGATTCCTCGAAAGTTTGCGGGATCAGTCTTGTCCCCTTGCTTGAAAAAGGTATGGTATGGTTGTACTTTTCCTCCATTCTTCGGGAATTTTCCCTTCTTTCAATATTTTATTGAATACTTTTGTATATTCTTGAGCAATCTTTTCTCCGGCATATTTGATTTGTTCGTTGCAAATTTTGTCTTCGTTCGGGGTTTTTCTGTCTTTTAGTTTCTGTGTGGCATTTTTTACTTGTTCCTTTGTAAAATTCTCTGGTAGTTCTTGTATGTATTCTTCTTCTGCTTCTTGTTGTTCTATTCCCTGTTCCTCTTGTACAGCTCCTCCTCTGTACAATTTGTCAAAATAGTTTACCCATACTTCTTCTGTGATGCTTTTTAGTTGTATACTTTCGTTTGTCGTTTTCTTTAGGCCTCTTAATGCTTTCCATATTCGAATTTGTGCCCCATACATGTCATGTTCCATCTTTGAACTAAATCTATGCCAGTATTATTCCTTTATTTCTCTTACACGGTTGTTGACCCTGTTTCTTATTGTTATGTATCTTTCATGGTTTTCCTGTGTCGGATAATTTTTATATTTTAAGTATGCGTTCTTCTTTTCCTTCGTTATTGTATTTACTTCGGTAGTACCCCATGGTTTTTTGTTGGGTGAGACATCTTGTTGTACCGTGCGTGTTCCAATAGCTTCCTTACTGGCATTGGATATATTAGTTTCTAGTTTGTTCCAGCTGGTTTCGATATCATCATCTTCCTGGATGGTTTTTTTGGTGATGTGTTGTTTGTATCGTGTCATATATAGTGTCCTAGTACTGCCGTTGTTTAGTGATTCAATGTTAAATTTTTCCATCAGCACATTTGATTGTTTCTTCTTAGGTACCATGATCATTCTTAACTTGCCTAGGACAAGATTGTGGTCAGTGCTAATGTTAGCTGATGTAAGTGTTCTGACATCTATAATTTGGTGAGGCATAAAGTTTCGATTGGTAATGATGTAATCGATTACTGATTTGTTATCTTGATAGTCGCAGAATGTGTATTTGTGTTGCTCTTTATGTGGGAAGTGTTATTTATTCCACGTTCATTATGTGCGCAGAACTCTGTTAACATTTGTCCATTCCGATTTGTGACGTCTTCATTGTATTTTTGTTTTACGCCTTCTAATACTTCATTGCCCACTCCTGCGTTTAAATCTCCCATTAATATAAGTTGTTCAGTTGTTCATTTGTAAATCTTGCAAAGAATTTTTTGCGATAGAAAAGAAAGAGTATTCTAATATAATTTTTTAAATAAAACTCGCGACTCAATTGACTTTAAAAAAATATTTTGCACTTGGACCTTTCGGGGCGATGAATCCGGCGCGACTGATTCGGCGAGGGGACGATTCGGTGCGAAAACGAATAGGCGCGAGGATGTTTTGGCCCAAAGCGGTTTACACCTAAATGTCCTAAACATACATTTTACGATATTTATATAAATCATAAACTAGTTATAAACATATTCTTTGAGGGTTTCGCGGTTTCTCGAACTGTCAATATTAGATACAATTTACTTTTGCGCTTAGACCGTGTCGTCATTTGGGAACTTTCCCCAGCATTATCAGGAAGGACCGACCTGTACCTTGTCTGTCTTTACAAGCATTTAGAAGTTTGAGCCATATTTGCTCGTAGGCTCTGCCTGCCTAAAAAGGGCCGTGTGCTTATATTAATCAAACTTTGGGGCGGACAAGGATTTGATCTTGATGTATTTTGTTTGCCAGGACAATAATATTTAATCGGCTTATGCCTGTTAGCTGTTTGTGAACCCATACAACCTAACGTTTCGCAAGACGTTGCCGCTTGCATCTTCAGAGTGAATAGAACACTGTTCAGCTAACAAGCATAAGCCGATTAAGTATTATTGTCCTGGCAAACAAAATACATCAAAAACAAATCCTTGTCCGCCCTGCAGCTCAATCGGTCGCGGGGTCAAGCCCCGCCTGAGACGATCGTATTTCACTTAGTTAAGTTTAGGCGCATGTTGCATGAATGACTAGTACGTAAGGAACGCCCGCACCTCGCTAAATTAATGCGAAAGCGGTTCCGGGTGGGTGGGGGGAAAGTGGTGTGAATGCAAAAAGAATAAATAAAAACGTTGTGGTTAAAATCCTAACCCCTTGTATAATAAATTATGTTTATTGCAATCGGGATGCTTTCGTTATATAGTATATAGTGTTAGATAGTATAAAAAATTAGAGCAGTCGGTAAGAAGTAGTAGTAATGGAGGAAGTAAATATCGAAGTGTGTTGAATAATTCTGGAATGCAGGGAAATGGTGTTTACTTATGTTGTTGCTACATGTATGGTGGTGTAGATGAGCACTTGGTATGTGCTGTGGAAGTTGCTATATAAAACTGTAGATAATGCTTCTGCTTTTGGTGATGCAGTATTATTGATGTAGTAGTGTTAGTAATTGTTTTACTGTGTTACGATGCTTGGAGGCTTGCGAGCTCGTCAAGCGTCGTGGGAGTGAGAGTAACCTGCCAGGATATTGTACTTACTACGTTATCCCTGAGGGGAAAGACTGGCCTGGAAGTATTCTGCTTTCAGCTGCTTAATGTTTGGCGGGTCATTGACCCGCTATGGTCATTCGATTTGACCTCGACCTGATAGGGCACCATATCTCCTGTAATTAGAAATGTAGAAACTGTAATACTAATATAGTATTACATTATTGCTTGCATGTTCTATGCTTTCCTAGTATATACTGAAATGGGGATTGATTGTTTGTGTTTACTTTCTGAGTACATTACGTACATGTTTGAAACTTTCAGATCCCGAGCTCAAGAGAATTTAGCTACGATGGGTAGTCATAACCGATTTTGCGACCCTATCGGCGAGTATTTAGTTATTTGTTACTTTTAGATTGTAAAGTCCGTCCCAGCGAATACAGCCCTTCCTATATTACCTTAAGTAAAATTTTCACCACAAACAACAAATTGAAAAATGTGGATTACATTTTTATGTTCCAATAAATTGACATAATTTTGCAGATTTATTTATTTGTTTCCTGGATTATAGAGTGTGAACCAAAATGTATACAAATATTGAAAATATATTTAACTTTTCGATATTTATAGGTCTACGAGGTCTATAGGTCTCGTATGTCTTAAAACTCAACTAAACAACATAAAAATACACAAAACTGTAGTGTTGTGTTTTGATGCAAAAGGCTAACAATTTCTAGTACGTAATTTGAATTTATGTAGAACATAAATTTATCCTCTACTAACCTCTAAAATATTTCTGGTCTGAGGGAAGGTACTATAACTATTTAAATTATTATTATTCTCACTCTTAGATAATTCTCTTCCATAAATATCTCTCGCAGATATATTTTTGATAGGATCACAGTCTGTATATGATACAACTAGATGGCACTCAAATAGCTGAAACGGACCCACTTTAAAAAAAGTAAGTATTATTTATTTTATTTATCAAGGACAGTAATCTATTTTTGTGAATTGTAGTTTTTGTTTAAAAATATTTCATTGATGATATCTACAAGAATTAATAGTTTATGCTATATGATTTCTCCCGTATATTAACTAATTATCTTTTGGTATATAAATTGATTACTTTATTGTTTTCCATTTGTTTATAACGAATATTCTGCAAATCACCTGTTTGGAGCTGACCATGACTTGATAAACGTTTGTTCTGTCTTGGTACAGTGCAAATTATGTAAAAGTACACGTTGGGCAACGCATAACATTTCTGTTATACCTGTTACCGGTTTATACAATCCTTTATCAAAATAATTAAATAAACACTATTAAACAGCAAATAAACGAGTTATGAGTAGATTGATTTATTTACTAGAACTTTTAATATTTTCGACTTTTGTTATAAAAAATGATAAAAATGTCCACCACCTGCTTCAATACATTTCTGACTATGGTTCTGACAACATTCAATGCATTCTCTAATAATTGGGGCGTGCTACAAACTCATCTGTAACTTTCGTTAGCCTAATGAACAGAAGTAAATTAAAAATTCAAGAAAATTCCAATTAAGGAACTCTTTTTATTCCTGCAGCAACGCACATTTCCCAAGTAGTTATTTAAATTTGAATTCTTTTGCAGCAGCACAATAATTCGTTCATATTTTGATCTGTAAGTATAAGAAAATTCAAAGCATCAAGAAGACGACTAAGCAGTTTAACACAATGGTTAAATGTCCAATTCTTATTGGTCTAGTTGCAGGTTCGAAACTTGCAAAAAGAGTAGTTGGAGGTTTATTTCGATCCGATAGCCTCTGAATGCAGCATATCAATCTGGTACCGTATTGGTTGCATAACTTAACATTGCAGACGCCGACAAAATAAATGTTCGAAGTGCAGAATTGTTCGTGCAGGTTAGTACTCGAATGAGACATAGCGGGTTGTGCTTAGGAGGACACGTAAAGCCATCGGTCCCGGTTGTCGTACTAACACGTTTGATAATACTTCTCTACTCTGTTCGACGGGTTCAGTCATAGCCTTCTGCCCGGATAACGTATACAGAGCGCTCATAGAACCTTCTCATTGTAGGTAATTAACAGCCCATTGGTCTGTCAATAGAGGGAAAATAAAGAAATAACTGGTATCGTAAACTGTAGGAGTACAGTGACAGTTTGTGGGTTCCCACGATGTCCTAACGGATAGTAAATGTTGTAATGTGTTTCGGCACTGTAGTGGACCATATATTTATTATCTTCTTCGACTGCTTTATCTCTTACGAGACGTAGCGATCTTCTCTCCTATGCCTGTGTTGCGCGTTCAAAGTTCCACAGATATATAGGACCTACAGCTTAACGTGGGCTCCGAACCATGGGAAGTGTAAACACTTCTACTCCATAGAAGATTTACTAGGCAGAATACATATTAATAGGAAAAACAGTCTAACAAACACAATATGAAGTATTTAAGTATGTATTTAATATATTTAGTATTATTTTAACACAGAAATTCTTGCTCCAATTATGCTGTAAGATCTTAAATTAATCGAAATGCGAAACTACTTGGTAAAGCGATAAATTTTACATTAATAAGCGTAATGATTATGTAAAATCTTACATTTGGAAGTGCTCCTAACGCATCAAGAAGCCCATGATGTGATATTCTACGGATTTTCCAGCGATTAGAAATCTAAATCCTCTATCAGCCCAAGCTTTGATACCGTACCTCGCAGTGAGACTAAATAATTCAAAATCTAATATCTTTATGTTTTGTAATTTACGTACAACTGATTGTCTTTAATGTTTGAGGTCTCTTTCATTAGTGTCACCTCGATTGGAACTTACCACCTCACATAATTTGTGTTTATAGTTTCTTGAGTTTTCGTTTAATACAGTAAGGAGGCATATTTGCTTATTATTTAAATTCAGAAAGTTTTTAAACTATAAGCATTTCTTAGCACGTTATCTACTTTATAGTAAATGATTTCTGAAATATCGGAACCTGGTAGATGAACCTACGAGATGTCTTATGTATTGCTGTGTTACAACAGGCTCTAATGAAGATAACTTAATTTATTTATAAATTTACTAAAGCTATAGCTACCATGTGCAAGTACAGATTGTTTAACCACATTTAAATCAAATAAGTACGTAAGGATTTAGTAATTTCGGAAGATAAGTTGGCATAGTAAAGCCGTGTAACTTGAACTCTAGGTCCTCGATTGGGTTGTATTTATTCACAGTCATATCCATAAAGGTGTACAGGAAACTTTTTAGTCTTATTTGTGCATTCGTGAATTGTAATTAATGAAATATGAGTAAAATTGTAATCAATTTGGCAGTTATATCATAGTTTATAATTTTGTAATTTTGTTAAACTCTAACTTTCCTTTTGTGAAAAATATGTTTATAGGAATGTGCTAATGTGTGTTTAGAAGCTATGAGTTGATTTTTATCAACACTTAATGTAATTTTAAGAATGTATTTAACAATTATGTTAGAAATATTTGTGAAAATCAAAGTGCATTATTGAAAATATATCAAATGAGGTATCAAAATCTTCATTTTTAATGTGCAACACAGTGGCATTTATGAATTTGGTGAAAAATTATTTATAAAAAAGTTATTGTAATTTATTAATATTTGTTAAAAGTTTGATCATTTTATGCTTAGCCCCGATTGGCTGATTCCATTGGGGTCGCATAATTTTTCTGTTATATATAGCCGGTTGCCTTGCAACGGACGAAAAAAAGAGGACTTTTCTTTGTAAAAAAGAGGACTTTTCTTTGTAAAAAAGTTGATAGTTGCAGAATTTCCATCAACCTGTAAGCACGCTAAAATGCAGCTCCCTTAAAATTTGCAAATTAGTGTAATAAGTTTGTTTTTTGAAAATACAACAAAGTGTTTAATGTTTTTATACAAATTCGACGTATTTTCATTAACTTACGATCGAGACTTTAGTAAATTTCTAGAAAATATGAATTTCATCGCAGATTTGGAGATAGCGTCACCTGTTATCGTCGAATGTTTGCCGATCGTCTGTTGTCTTCGATTGTCGATTTGTTGGCTAGCCTGTTTGCCAATAAAATTGAAATGTCAAACAAAGATAAAATTTTACCATCTTGGAGTTGATTCCACATCTACAAGATTAAAAAGAATAAATATCAGTGTTAAATAAAATAAACAAACAAAATGCTACGTTATATTGAAATTAACTAAACAATTCCCTTACAAAAATTTACCTCAAATCAAATTTGGAGATTATAATTTATTTTGATAATGCAAGTTATTACAGGTGTATAACTGGATATTTGCAAAAAAGAAATTAATACAAAATTAATCTACTTACTACTTGGGCAAGATTTGGATTAATTAAAGAATATTCCACTGCAACAAATACATAAAAATTGTTTATGAGCCACTATTTGGCAGCCATTCTAGAGTCCGCTTGTACGAAGAAACTAATTCCGAGATTTGAACCAAGCTCAAGTACTTTCATTAAGACGAGAATATAGAAGGTTGATTTTAGGGAATACACGATTTTATAAAGTTATTAAAAAAATGCTAATTGTTAATCTAAAGTTACATGTCATTTGTACATTTCCTAAAAATTAATTTGGTTTGGTTATTTAAGAAAGCACTTATAATTTCGATTTCAATTTTGTTTATTTATTTCCTGTGCCTCGGTGTGTTTACCTTGCTCCCTAGACTGCACAGTTTGCTCCAATTTCAACAGTGACTCTGAGTGAGATCATCTCATACAGGTTGGTGCAAAGTTTATTTGATTTATGCGATGGTTAAACAATGTCTTGATTTATTTATTTATTATCGGATTCTCAGATATAGTGAATTATCTTGATTAAAGTTTTGTATTTTAATAGGCGGCCAATGTTTAGGATTAACCGCATTTGTTTTATATTTTGCTCCAATTTATTTTCTATTTTACATCTCATGCTCATTTAAATAAATAATGTATACCACAGCAATACAAACTAGAAAAAACGTTTCTTTGGCAATGGGACCCTTAAGATATGAGAAAATAATAATTGAAAATTCGACCCAAAATTTTTTGAGTACCGCAGGATAATAACAAAAATTTGAGTTCAAATACACGGTATGCAAAGGAGAGTAAGGTAAATGTGAAAAAAATTTTTTCATCACCTGGGACAAACCATTACTATTAGGTAATTCAGTAAGTAATTTCTATTCAGCCTATTGTTGTTATCACAAGCCAGACAAGTTTTTACGTGTTTGCCAATTTGGATTTACTTTACAATTAGGTAATAACCTTCTACAGTTAAATGCATTTTCTATGTATCATCAGCAGTTCTCAAACAAAATTTTATTTATTAATTCAAAAGCTAAACTTAATGATTTTTGAAAAATGAATAGTAATAGTAACCCTTTGTTTTGCCTAAAGTCATTACTGGTATATGTCTGAATTTTTGAAGGCTTTTCTAGGAATTATAATAGTAACGCGCGCCGCGGTTTGTTCTGACAAGTGGCACCGGTTACCTTGGTGCTTATTTAAAAGGAAAAAAGGGAGTGGGGTGTGGAACTCTAAGGGGTGTAGACGTTTTCGTGACCAGTGAGAATAAAGTGAAGTTCAAACTTGCATCTGTAGTTTAAACGTCTCAGCTATAAACTCGGTGGTAAGTCGGATTAACTGTATACAGGAGTGAATAACTTAGTTGAGAATACCGTGTGATTTCTTGTTTCGTTTTAAACGTACAAAAATTAACTCCGTTATGGTTTTAACGTTCCTGTAAAGATTTACCTTTTTAACAAAAACCATGTGCCGCATTTTATCGTTTCTGTGTGATTAAGAACAATTAGTTCGCCGTTTTTTGGAATATAAAATGTTCAGGGAATAATATAGAGTAACTTTAGTCTTCTGTTCCTCGTTTCAATTGCCAGTTACATCATTTCAGCTGCCGTGGCGCCTTTCACCTTGGAACATCAATCAAGTGAGACCCAATCTTTTTGCGCTTCTACAACCCTATCGCCGAATTAAGGTAAAACTATCCATATATACAGTTATCAGTGGAAATTGTCAGCAGTGATTATTTGTTTACGTGATTTGTGGAACTAGCTGTATTTTCAAGAAATAAAGGAACCTCTTATTGCTAATTTAATGACTAACTTTCTGGTTCTGTGAACAGTGGTATTAACTATGCAGTCCTTTTCTTAGATCTTACCGGAAATGTCGTAGCTAGTGGCGACTCAAGCAAGGGTCGGACGTCTCGAAGCCACTGTTTATGTACATGTAATTTATAGGTAGGCTAACTCTGGTCCTTCTGTGAACATTTTGGCGTGTTGTACATTTTATTTAGTATATTATATACCTATTGTCTTGTGCATTTTGCTTGCTTATATTTTCACATATATTAGTTTGCTTAATTCTATTCTATAGCGGCATTGCCGAAATGCAATTGATGCGTATACACCTCTGAATTTAATAGAATGGCGGTTATTGTAAACATATTTTATAATTTAAATTCAAACTTAATCGTTTGTTGTCTTGTAGATTCCATGTGTTGTTTTTTTTTTATAATATCTGTATTAAAAAGGCTGGGGTGGCTCAGTGGTAAGACAGCCGGGCTTTGCATGTATGTAATTGTCCGTACGTTTCCCGCTTCGAATCCCTCAAGGGTCGGAAAATTTTCTAATTCCCTGGGTAGTCGGCCTCGGCGGAGTAGTGCGGAAACGCACTGCCACTCGAGGTCACGCGAAATTCGGTCCGATCCGTCGAGGTATAGAATTCCGACTGGGGCGACCGCATTTCGCTTAGTTAAGTTTAGGGTGCATGTAGCATGCATGTTTAGTGTGTAAGGGACTCCCGCACCCCCTGAAGTAATCCAAAAGCGGTTCCGGGGGGGAGGGGACGATAGTATGAATGAATGAGAAATAAAAAAGTAAGTATACTGTATACCCTTTTTTGTGAACATTTAAGACTTCTTATTTTTTGTATATACCTTTCCGTATATTTTGAGCGATAATGAGGTAAAAGAGAAACACAATAAGATAGGTTCGACTTCTTGTAAGCTGTTAGTCCTTAGCGCTCTCACAAGGATCTTCGTTTAATTATGACTTGAAAGGCAGCAGCCAACTTATTTTGACTACCATGTAAATTGTAATAATCAGAATTTTCGTTTTGTAAGCGTTTTCCGCGAATCCTCCCTCCTCCCCGGCTAGCCGAGGAGCCTTTTCCGACGACCTGTTGCGGGCGGTTGAAAGCGGGGTTTGGGGCTGTAACAGGCTAGCTAGTTTTGCCGCCAGTAGAATTAGCGGCTGGATGGTCTTGAGACTAGTTGGTCTAGCGGCTGGTTGCCCTTACGGGCAACAGCTCTGGTGACCAAGACCAGATAGTTTTAAAATTTATTGGCCATTACTGCTGATCTCGTATACTATCAGGTATTAAAGGCTTCAACAGCTTCTTGAGGTGATGAAAATCGCTGTTCACACATTTTTTGTTTGACATTTGGGCACAAAGAAGTCGTTAGGCGATAAATCAGGTGAATACGGACAATGAGACGTTAATTCGATGTTTTCTCCTTCAAATATTTAATTCTTCGACATGCTGTGTGAGAGCTGTCATGATGAAGAATGATGCGACGTTTTCGGTTGTTTTTGCTGATTTCGTCTATAACTTCTGGCAAACAAATTGTTGTATACCATTCAGCGTTAACCGTTCTTCGATCCACTAAGGGAATGGGCGACATGTCCAGTACCACCGAAGAAACAGGCGATCATTTTCTTGGAAGTGCTTCGTGAACGAACAACTTTTGTGGGATTCGGTTCATCTTGAAACACCCAAACAGTGGAGTGTTGCTTAGTTTCCGGTTCATACGAATATATCCAAGTTTCGTCATCTGTTACGATGTGGTATAAAGGAATTTTTGCAGTTTCTCGGTCGAATTTTTTGAGCATTTCTTTGCACCAATTAACACGATCCTTTTTTTGAGCTTCGCTCAAATTATGCGGAATCCATCGGGAATAGATCTTTTTCACAGCTAAATGTTCATGCAAAATCCAATGAACTGCAGTCTTCGATGTGCCTAAGGATGTCTGTATCTCACTGTAAGGCACATGCAGATCTTCTTCAATCATGTTGCGCGCAGCATCGATATGTTTTGGAATAAGAACCGATTTTGGTCGACCATCACGAAATTCATCACTGACGGACGTACAACCAAGACGAAATGCTGCAAACCAATTGTAAACAGTCTTTTCTGATGATGCTTTATTACCGAAAGTTGAACGAAGCGATTCTATGTATTGTTGTTGAGTTAGGCCTTTACTAAAATCGTAAAAAAACATCCAACGAAAACCTTCACCTGAAATTTCCATTTTTTTTCACAAAATTGCTTTTTAAACGCTGACTGTAAACAAACTACTCGGTCAATTTCTAAGCTGCCACTGTTTTCACAACAACAGATGCCAAATTTTATGAAAGTAGAAATGACACATCTCAATAGCGCCACCTAGTGGTCGTTTTTAAAAACCTAAAAGGCTGCCCTCGTATCTGTTTTACTTTCTATGTGCATCGCTGTTGACAATGACATGTTAACATCTTAAATGTATAAATATGAAGAAATAATACCAAAATAGCTATAAAGTCCAAGTCAGGTGGAAAAGAGGATATTGGGTTTCCAAGGAAAAGATGGGTACCGGAACAGGTCATATAACCCCATCGTGCAAGGAAGTACAAGAAATGCGACATTATAGAGTATCGATTAAGCATTCTGAATTGTGAATATAGGGTTGTTAATACTATTCGCAAAAGTTAAACTTTCTTTCTATGTCAAAACACATTTTGAGCGTTCAAAATATGAAACTGCGATCACTCTTTTCTACTTCTGCATTGATTATCTATTCTTTAAGAAAAGAGTATAATCAACATTTCTTTGAAACAACAATTGTTAGTGAAAACGAATAAAACGACGTAAAACTAAATTTATCAATAATATCGATTTACTTCAAAATGTATATACAACTGATTTTAAAACGTTAAATTCTTTTAAAGTTCTCATTAAGTACTTGTGCGGCTTGAAAATAATTTTTTTCAGGTAAAGCCTTTCATTGTTCTATTTATTGCGGTAGGCGGCATTTTCAAGAGCGGCAAGTATAAAAGGAAAGAAACTGTTAACAATAATACAGTGAATCATTCAACCTGATAACAACACCTAATTATCTAATCAAGGTGTCAGAATGTTTAATTTGCCGAAGATTGTTGTCCAACTTTCACGAAGACTGTGTTTTAGAAGTGGAGTTTGCAAATATTTTTGGTAACCTATTGCCCAATACTTTAAGTATATTAATTATACACTGGGAAAAAATTGAAAGCGCTTATTCTGTCTTTCACCTTTCTGAAGTGTGAAGGAATTAACACTTAACACCTACACTGCTCTTCGACGTTTCTTCGAGTGAGAAACCTGGGAATTTCGAGGCAGTGGAAAAATCAAGCACAGTTCGCTTTGTCACGTGCAAATGACACGCCACTAATTTGGCGCATTATTGCAATTTTCGCAATACGTGAAGTTTGTCAAGGGTCAGTTATTAGATACACGTAGGTTGCGGCGTTAAGGTCGTAACTACCATTATTTTACGACGATGTAGGATAACGAAGTAATTTTCATATGTTGAAATTTTTTAATGTCAATTTTCATACCGGCTGAATTACTAATAAAAACTTTATTGATCATGAGTAGAATTTAAGAAAAAATAATTATCAAAGACATCCTTCCAGTACAGCAACAACCCGAGATGCAATAGAATACCATCAAAGCTTTCAAAGAGCTAAAGGTCACGCGTGAGCGGCGTCTCTGATCTTCATTATCGGCGTGAAATCAGTCTTGATCCGCCACATTAATCAGAGAGCCTGATATTAATCTATTTGTATCGATACCGATATTCGATTCCCGCCCTCTGATTATAAGAACTCGTATTTTGATGCTTAAAGTAAAACGGTTTAATAATAGGTTGCAATATGATTACAGTACATGCAGCTGTTAGTGTTTTATGAGAACTCAGTGTGCTAATAATCTAACATTGTAATATTATATAGCTAATAATAACTGTCAATTATTATTGGTTTGAAAGCAGTTATAGATCAGGTTCTAGTATTTAAAAAATACACTTCTTTTACTTTTGAAAAAATTAATTTGAGACACCTTCCACTGGTAAAATTGTTAGCAATTTATTTTAAAATAGGAGAGCCCATAAATTACATCAATAATTCTACGAATTACAGACACCTTAGAATTCTTAGACCACCAGCTCAGCTGGGCGCATTATATAGATCGAGCGATTTGTAATTAATAGGTTCGATGTGTGGAATAACCAACTCTGCAATTAGTGTTGCCCCAAATTGATACCCACGATCGGTATGACCTTTCAGCGGGCATCTTCCACACGCACAACCTGTCATTCAGATTCACATCAATTAATTATCGTGATTCGAATTATAGAAAGAGCAACCAGAACACAATAATCTACGAGATCTTCCTAGAGAACTGTTATTATACGAGGCTAGCACGTTCAGCTGCCCTTTGCAGTGTTATACATAAAAGTTAAGTATTACAGTGGTCACGATCAAATAATAACGAGTGATATTTCTACTATGTATTTAGTAATTTTGCAATTTCTATATTGAAATTATAAAAAATTACGTTTTGCAATGGTTTAAGCAAAATTTATACTAAATGTAATGTAAATGCAGTTATTATAAAAGATACATTTGCATTTAAGGTAACTACTATGTATTAGGCTGTCAAAGCGTTACTAAAAGATAAGTCCAAAGAGCTTGCCTTTTTTAATAGTGCTTTCCGTAACGCAATCGATTGTTATCAAACAAGAGCCTTAAAATTAATATGCAGGAAGCTAAACATTAAGTATTTATTTATTTATTTATATCTACTGGCGTATATTAAATCAGATTTATTCCATAACAATGTATTCATTATTAAAGATAGTTATTCAGATGAGATCACTTTAGGCATACCGACGGCATCTACCACTATTCCAGATTGTATAATAATACCCAGGTGATGAAGCGGCGCCTAATTGATTGTTTTTATATGATAAGGCACTGTTGACTTCTACTATTATTTATTGAGTGAGTCCAGATGATAACGCACAGTAGAATACTTTCAGATGAATATGTCTAGCTGATTAGGGGAGAGTGGGGTAAGTGTGACAGGTTAAGCTTTAACTGATCGCGAAAATTAAAAGCGATATTCAGCTAGCCATTGAAACACATGGTATGATAGATACATTATATATGAACATTAACATAACATAGAAAATCCTTTCAACGATTGTTAAAGATAACAAACATATTTTTTTTCTCAAAAGCTATAACACTCTTACCCACGTATTATAGCAAGGACTATATAGGTATATAGTCCTTGATTATAGGGTAAAAGTTACATAATGTTTAATTCCGACAAAAATCACAAAAATAGTTTTTTTTGTGATCGAAATCAGTACAGTCTTCGTGTGCTCATTCTTTGCACATGAAACACATTATCATTTCTTCGTCTGGCGGATCTGCTAGTTCTTCTTTGCATATAATGCAAAAATACATAGGAACATCATAGTCATCGGAAGAATCTCTATCGCTTATATTTTCTGATGATTCCGAGCTTGACGTTGATACAGCCGTTTGCTTCTTGGTCTTGGCTTTGCTTAACTTTTTGTTTGTAGCCCATGTGGAAGCAAACTGTTTAGTACCCTTTGACTTGGAACTGGACTTTCCGTTGTCACTGTCAGCTGCTGGAAATTACTTTTTGTGGTTCTTCATTTCCACGTGGTGGCGTGTGTAGGATGCGTTCTGATAAATCTAGATCTCCTGGAGGCGGCGAGACGTCTCGTGCCATCTCTGTTTCTGATATATCGTTGTCTGGCTGGTTGCTAGTTTCCTGTTATCTTCTTTATTATAAACGTCAATGTAATCTGCTTGTGAATATGCTATTATCGAATGGCCATATGCCAGATACTTGGAAGCCTTTGATAGCATTGTTCATAGTTGCAGCTTTTAGGTGACTTTTGTTGAAAAGCTCTGCAATATCATACAACGTGACCCGTTTTCAAGGATTGTTAGTTAAAAAAGTTGAGCACTCCTGATTATAGTAAGTCTTTAGTGGCCCAAAAAAGGTCCGGTCCAAAGGCTGCAATCTATGGCTTGTGTGGGGTGGAATGGTAAGTAAATGTATCCCTAACTCTCTTGCCTTTAATATAGCAGGTAAACTTTTGTGGCTAACATGGTCATCTAAAATTAGCAAAACTGCGTTTTCAGAAGTGCAATGCGTGTAGGTAACGAAATGTTGTAAATATACAAGCAATCCATCTTGATCCATCCATCCAGATTGGATAAAGTGTGCAATTGAATTTATTGGGGCCCCTCTCATGAGCTGATCATTTTTTCGTTTTCTAGCGAATATAATCATAGGCGGGACATATCCTCCAGCCGCGCTCATTGCACAAACTATTATCGTCGTTGCACCACGTTCTGCAGAAGTGAGTCTTCCTACTTACTTCTTGTCTTTCTCGCTAATAACCTTCTCTGGTACTTGAACATTAGTGGTTCCATTTTCAACCACATTAAAGATACTAGAGCTTTTAAACTTGTATTTGTCTATCAAAGCCTGCAAATTTGAATAAAATTCATGTACGTTTAGTTTATTGAAACTTAGTACTCTGTTAAGGCTCGTTGCTTCGGGTTTTGTTAACGAAAGTTGTGGATTACGACAAAAAATCCATCTAATCAGTCTTTTCCTGCTAGCTTTTGCTCTCGACTAAATCGATGGTCAATGTGGTTTAGTTCTGCAAAATCAAAGCTAATTTTCGGAGAGACCGAATATTCAGACCATATAACTCTTTTTCCTGGCCAGCGGAAAAAGTTGGTTTAAAACGTCCTAGGTTTAGTGGAGTGTTGTTCATTGTTAGTCTTTTTATTAATGTAGATCTTGGAATGTTGTATTGCTTGGCTACAGATGCCTTACTTTTACCATTACGTATTTCGGTAAGAGCTGTTTGCAAAATTTCCTCAGAATAGGAAGCCCTATTACTTTTCCTCACATAATTTCGCAGCATTTCTCTATCAAAATGACAAACCAGAATACGAATAAATTAGTATAGCAACTAAAAATAAATGCGGGGTAAGAGTGTTACTCGTCACTCTTACCCCATGATAAACATGTTACTTTTACCCAAAAACACATTGTTATGGGTGGCACTATCTCTACAATGTATTCTTAACCTAACTTTTAAAAAACAAAAATACTAACAACTAAGCATACTTTTTAGCCTACAATATCATACGAATATTAAAAAGTTAATTCTACTTACTTATCCGTGTCTTCAAAATTGCATAAAACTGTAAGATTCGAGCTTGAAGTCAACAAAACTTAATAATTTCTACTACCTTGTTGCTACATACGCTACGTTCTGTGAACAGCTGTGAATACATTGTGGATCAAAGTTACACACAAAACAGCAATTAAAAATAAAATGCGCCAAACTTAAATGTATTATCCACCATGGCACTCTTACCCCACTCTCCCCTACATCTTAGTGACAGTGTTCTATTGCGGCGTGTAGGTGACCGTTCTAAAACGACTACGTAGAGTTAACAGCCCTTAGATGACTGTGTGTTGTGATAACTTCCATACGACTGCCACCAAACTACGGTTTTACGGTATTAAGTTGAAAGCATTTGGATAACAGCGCCCAAATGCCAATGAAAAGTCAACGGGGATAGCCTGATTGTGTATAGATCATCAGGAGCAGAAAGCAGTGTACAGTTGATTGTCTTCAGATGACTCCATTAAGTGTCTATGTATACAAGTTACCCAACTTAATTAACGTGTTGAGTGTTCTAAAATGCTTACGTTTAATTTAGAGCTGCTAGATGACTATGTGATATTGACAATGTGCAGCGTAACTACTGCCAGTTAAGTGCGATCAGTTAGTAACACAAAATTAACAGAGCTCAGTAAACGTGATTAGTTTATTGATCCGACATGGCTGAGTTTAGATAAGGGGTATTTAGACGTTTCTACGTAACTATGCTTGATTGATTGATTGATTGATTGATTTAAAAGAGCGAGATCTGGACACGGTTTTCCAAGCATCTCTATGCACTTAGGCCACATGGCCCATTGTACACCCTGACTAAAAATTTTGCCTATCTGGGGTAATTCTAACTCCAGTAGTGATTTTTAACGTGTCACACATCGCAGTGGCACGAGACTTACGGCGTTACTTTTTATGCGACAGAAGGCGCATTTTCAGATTTTTCCCTATTAGAAAAATCTCGCCGACCTTGGCCAGGTTCGATCCCGTGCTAGACCACCAACCGTAGTTAAATTTTTCTACATGACAACTATTAATTGACGACGTCCAGGTGAATACCCGTTGATGATTACGTATGGTTGATAAGGGCACAAATGAATGTCTTATTAGCAAAAGCCACTCGTTTGACTATTACTAGTTTATTAGCATACTTGGAGACATTAAGTCAAAAGGTTCAAGGCAACTGCGCTCAGTTAGTCCTTAGTTCACTGCGCTCAGTTAGTCCTTAGTTCACTGCGCTCAATTTGTAGTGCCCGATTAATTACGCGTAGTGTAACGTCTCGGAAGTAGAATACGTTGTGTTGTGTTTCTGATTATTTTTTATGTAGTAACAGGTTCGAAATCTAAGTAGCTGATTTTGATAAATAACATACTGTACAGGTTTAAAATATTTATTGTATACATTATACTGTAAGACCAAAACTGCGGCTGCAGACCGATTTGTCAAGCTTTACACCCGGTATTCACCTGTAGCGTCTAGGGAAACTGCAGAAAACCTAGTCAGGGTAATTTATTCGCTTGCCAGGGTAAAGGACCCCCCCTTATTTATTGTCCTTAACACATGAGACGACGTGGAGGAATCAGGGAGGATAGTATCCTGGCGGCAAATCCACAGAGGCGCCGCGCCGGTCAAACCAGAGCGCTCTGCTGAAGGCGGGCAAAGCAAGCAACGTCGAGGAAAAATACTACAGGGGTACCAGTCAAGCCAGAGCGCTCATAAAAGAACGTTACACCCAAGAAATGTTAATCAAGAAATGTAAGAAATAAGAATATGCGCTGCTGTAGAAGTAGATCCACGTCAGTCTTCCAGAAATATTGCTCAAGATACTGGTGTCCATCATAGTAGTGAAGGCGGCGAAAGGTTGCAACGTCGATGGAGAATCCTACAGGGGCACCGGGCAAGCCGGAGCCCTCTACTGAAGGCTGGGAGAGGATGTATCGTCGAGGGAAAATCCTACAGGGGTGCTGGGCAAGCCCGAGCGCTCTACTAAAGGCGGGGAAAGGAAAGGGATTAATTTTCAGGGGGAAATCTCGCAGAGCAACGTTTCTAATAATTTTTAAAATGCAGGGCTGATTACGAAAATGTTGTGGTTCGATGAATGATTATCAAATAATTGGTTCTCTTTCAACAGTTCCCTCTATTTATAGAGAAACCTACGTGACCAAAACAAATTTATGATTTCTTGAAAAACATGTTCCCTAACTGAACCTTGGAATTTAACCCAAATAATTGAATAGTTCTGGGAAATTTAATCAGAACTTCTAAAAATCTTTCAGGTCGGCAAGTTTAACTCACACGAACGTTCAACAATACAATAAATTACAAATTTCAAAGAAAGCTCCAGGATATGATTTAATAACTGCCAAAGTCCTGAAGGAGTTGCCACAAAAGGCAATACAACTGATAACCTACCTAATCAATGCTGTCTTCAGATTACGCATATTCCCGGATCAGTGGAAAACGGCACAGATAGTCATGGTACCCAAACCAGGCAAAAATCCGGAAGAAATTTCTTCATATCGCCCGATCAGCTTATTACCTGCCTTATCAAAAGTTTTTGAAAAGATATTCCTGAAAAAACTAAAGCCAATTCTTGAACAACAAAACCTCGTACCCAGTCATCAATTTGGATTCCGCGAAGGTCATGGCACAATAGAACAAGTCCATAGAGTTGTAACTAAAGTAACTCATGATCTTCATCTCAAAAGATACTGCTAATCTGTGTTTCTGGATATAAGCCAAGCTTTTGATAAGGCATGGCACACTGGACTGCTGTACAAGATCAAGAAAGACTTCTCATTCCCTTATTATGAATTACTAAAGTCCTACCTAGCAGAAAGAAGTTTTCAAGTAAAATTCAAAGATATGCAATCGAGTCTCTATCCAATACAAGCCGGAGTACCGCAGGGAAGTATCCTAGGACCTATCCTGTACGTACTTTACGCAGCGGGTTTACCAACCACTCCACAGACGCTAGTAGCTACCTATGCCGACGACACCGCAGTGTTGGCATCCCACACGGATTCTCAAAGAGCATCATTGCTACTCCAACGAAACCTTAACAGAATAGAAACCTGGTTGAAATTATGGCGTATACGAGTGAATGAAACAAAATCCACTTAGGTAACTTTTACCCTTCGGAAAGAAACCTGCCCTCCGGTAACATTAAATAATACCCAGCTTCCGCAAAATGACAATGTAAAATACTTAGGAATCCACCTAGATAGACGTCTCACATGGAAGACTCACATCATGAAAAAGCGGACGCAACTTGGTTTAAAACTAAGAAACATGTACTGGATGCTCGGGAGAAAGTCTCAGTTATCCCTAGAAAACAAAGTCCTACTCTATAAGGCTATTTTAAAACCAATCTGGACCTATGGCATCCAGCTTTGGGGATCTGCCAGTAATTCAAATCTGGAAATATTACAAAGATTTCAGAATAAAACAATCAGGATCATCACAAATGCTCCTTGGTATGTTCCTAACTGGTTACTACAACAGGATGTCCCGATACCTACAATCAAGCAGGAAATCCAAAGTACTAGTGAAAAATATCAAGTGAAACTTAGTGGGCATCCTAATGATTTAGCTGTGGCGTTACTACACAGACAATATATCCCTCGACTCCAAAGATGTGACCCGTTAGACTTGCCTGAACGATTTGTTTAGATTAAGCTTAGTTATAGTTTAAGTTTGAAACTTAATTAGATTCAGTTCTCAACTAACCCTTACTTGTTGCAGTATCGCGAAGTACTATCACTGGATATTACTTCCTCATGTTATGTATCATATGCCAAACAATTTACTGAATGTTATCCTATAACAGATTGTAAATAGTCAATTAATAAACATGTGAAAAAAAAATTACGAATAAATAGTGCAAGTTCCAAAAATTACGTAACTAACTTACAAAATAAACCGAGTTAAGATATGAAAATACAAAATTTTTTTCACATTAATTCATACTGCCGTGCCCCCCCCGAACCGCTTTCGCATTACTTCAGGGGGGTGCGGCCGTCCTTTATACACTAACCATTCATGCAACATGCATCCTAAACTCAACTAAGCGAAATGCGGTCTCCCCGGCTGAGATCGAACGCCCCAGCGGAACGACTACATTTCGCGTGACCTCGAGTGCCAACGCGTTTCCGCACTACTCCATCGAGGCCCCTAAATATAAAATCTGATTATAAACATCCTGACCTTCAAACTCGAGACCGCGAAGAACTGACCTAAGATTGTGTAATCTCACTATAACAAATACACAGAAACGAAAATTCAATAACTAACTAATAATTTCAATTCTATAGCTATAAGGACCAAAAATATTCAATAATAAAAGCGGCCCGGGGCGGCCCCTCACAGTAGTAAGAAATTTTCAGATAACTGTATGCACTGGACTAATTTCAGTTCAGAGCGCCATAATCAATCTATGCCAAATTATATTGACGGTGGTTTTTTACGTACTTTAGTCATCTACATTAATTTGATAGCACCCAGATGACTATATCGGTTTCTGGTCCTATATGCCGCATTCTTCTACTGAGTTATATTTTGGGAAATTCGTTTAGAAACGAATATCCTCCATTTGAGTTTTCTTCGACAACTACATTCAAATGATAACACCTAAACTACTGTATCTTGTCGGTGGCGCCCAACTGAGTATCAGTTGTAGGCGATTAGTTGTCGGCGCCCAGTTGTTAGCATTCAGTTATTGGCGCCCAGCTGTTAGCACCCGACACCCAGATATCGGCGTTCGGTTGTCGGTGTCCAGCTGTCGAGGTCTAAATGACAGTGCCCAATTATTAACAATTAGTTGTCGGTACCCAGTTGTGTGGTGGGACCTCAGCTTACACAGCGATCTATTTCTAGGCGAAACTTCGATTATTGTTAAGGTTTAATTCTTCAGTATTACCATGCAGCATATAAACATCTTGTGGTGCAACACACCATACGCCATTTTACCATTCGATTGGCAACCGCGTTAATGCCGAAATTCTTCTCTAGAATTTCTGTTTTTCGGATTTGACGTTAAGTTGCAGGGTTGCAGGTCCACCGTGCTTCTACCTTTCCGTTGGCTAGAAACAAGTGACAAAGAAAAGCCCGGTGCCCAGGTATACTGTGTGTGTCCAACAGGCGGCACCCAGTATTTGCGTCCAGATGTCAGCGTCCACTTGTTGGTAATCAACCGTCGGCATTTAGTAGTTTGCGTCAAGCTATCTCTAATCATCTGTTAGTATTCAGTTGTCAGCGACCAGTTGTCAGTTCTCAGCTGTTAGCTTTTAGTTGTCGGTTCCCAGTTGTTGGCACCCAACACCCAGATATCGGCGTTCAGTTATCAGTGTCCAGCTGTCGACGTGTAAATGACAATGCCCAGTATATCGTCGATATTCAGTTGTGTGGTGGGACATCAGCTGGCAAAGCGATCGACTCCTAGGCGAAACGCCAATTATTGTTAAGATTCAATTCCTCAGTATTACCACGCAGTATATAAACATCTTGTGATGTAACCCATCATACGCCATTTTACCATCCGATTGGCAACCGCCGTAATGCCGAAATCCTTCTCTAGAATTTTTGTTGCTCGGATTCGACGTTAAGTTACAGGTCCTTCGTGCTTCCACCTGCCCGTTGGGTAGAAACAGGGGACAAAGGAAAAGCCGGTGCCCAGGTATATTGTGTGTGCCCAACATGCGGTACCCAATATTTGCGTCCAGATGTCAGCGCCCTCTTGTAGGTAATCAACCGTCGGCACCTAGTAGTTTGCGTCCAGCTATATCTGATCGTATGTTAGCATCCAGATGTCAGCGACTAGTTGTCAGTACCCAACTATGGGCGTCCAGCTGTCAGCATCTAGTTGTTAGTACTCAGCTGTTAGCTTTAAGTTGTCGGCGCCCAGTTGTTGGCACCTAGTACGCGGCGCACTATCCATTATTCCGACGCACATATGAAGGCACCCAGGCATCGGTACACAAGGTAAATGAGTTTATGTCGATTGAAAAACAGAAAGATACAGAAAAACCTAATTTATAATGTCAGCGATATTAGATTTCGTTGAATGGTGAAAATTCCTGTAATTCAACAATGCCAAAGAAACGTAAATAAATGTAATTATTTGCGTTATAAAAAGCAAAGTGAATGAAGGTTATATTTTTTTAATATGTTTCAATTAACATTTTACACCGTGTTCAAAATTATTTAAAAAATACTTCGTAGTTAATTGCAGTTTTCGAATATGTTTCAGATAATGTTTCTGTGTATATCCATTTCCAGATTGAGTTTACCATGCGCTCTTAACACTTAATCATAGCAACCCAAAAGTAATATTTATTAATCTAAAAATAAAAACAGTTAGATTTGCATACCATTAACACACCTCACGTCAAAACGTATATCTAATTTTTGTTTGCTGCCCGCTGATCGCACGTTAAAATTAGAATTTTTAAACTGCATTTCATTTGCCGTGCTAAACTTCTCGAGATAGCTGACAAAAATGATGAATCATGCAGATTACCAAAAGGATCATGTACCAATTGGTGTACATTGCAGCGTGCCACGGGTTAAGTCCGGCGTTCTTAAGCCATGGTAATGTGAGAGAGGTGAAGAGGTTACGCAAGTCAAGAGCCTGTGCACGCGAATGTCCATGTATAATACCGGCATATGCCATAACACATAGAGTCATTAGCATATTCAGCCGCGTCAAGCTACTCCAAGATTGACAGTTTTGCCGGAAACCTTAACCATAACAAAGTTTAAGAACAAGTTATTAGTTAAGCAGAGCACTATTGACCTGTAAGGCAAAGCAACCTGCAACTAAATGTTAATAATTATAATTGGTAAACGTAGATCGACAGAGTAAAACCGTTTAAATGCTTTTGTCAAATAATCTCTATGTCATGGAAATAAAGGGTCTCAGGTCTAGTTAGAAGGTTAGAAAATTTGTACATTTACTAAAATATACTTGCAAAACTGTTACAGCAAAAACTGGCTATCTGAAATAACCACATAAGAGAAATTTAATAGTAATGCTTTTTTAGAGTAAAATGCACAATGTCTGTACCCAATTTGTAGCGAAATTAAGAAGGTATGTTTGGTAATTTTTCAGAAGTTATAAAATGGAGATCTTTAACTTTCTTGCTTTTTCAATTGGCATTTACCGATTTACGATTGTACAACATATTAAAATATATTTAGTATAATGCAGTATTTTTTAAGTACATTCCCGGATGATTTTACACTGACAATTAGCATTATATTACGATGTTTACTTGACAAATTGTTCAACTCGCCAAACGTCTTCTGTCAGAGTTACTGTGACCATCTTCAATATAATGAAATTTCATTTGTGGTGGTATGTCAGAGAATTGCTAAAATTATAAACTGAACAGGTACATTCAAATAATTTTTAAATCAACAGAAAATAGTTCAATACCTCATTCAACACGTAGGACTAAAATTTGTTAAAATCAGGTAATTACAAATTTAACTTGTTCACAGTGTAATTATGTATACATAGGCCAGACAATTAGAAATTCTAATATCAAATTGTTATGTTCATTTGATTTCGCCGCTTGATATGAATTAAAGGTTTATTTTAATTGTCACTCTTAAGTCGATTATTATTTTATTATTTCCAAAGGCTAAATTTATGGGAGGTTACTTTTTCGAAACTTCCGAAAGGGAACGCTTGACAAACATGTCCAGTCTGTTTATGCCGACCGAAAACAGTTCTTATAGTCCTTCGTCTGCTGAATGTGTCCGGAAGTTCCACGTGGAATATTTTGTTCTAGAATTCTTGCAACATATTTCCTAATATGATGAAATACTGCAGCTTCTGGATATTTTCGTGCGCCGACGACAAATACGACAAGAGTCAGACGTGGTTTTGAGTTTTATGACAGGGCCTCTATTAAATTAAGATACCGTATCGTTTTCTTGCCTGGGACAGAATAATTCTCGACTTGTGTCGGACTACAAATATTAGCAGAATGTTAGCTTTTTTTTAAAGATATTTCAGTGAAGTTGTCCTCTCGACCTGTGTCGGAATACAGCCATCAACCCCTGTGACTTCCTCCACTAAGCCGAAGGCACTTCCATCTTTCCCGTTTCGGTCGACGAAAAAGCTCGTTTGGCCCGTAGCAAGATACATACCATACATATAGTCAACAGTACCAGCTAACAGCCAGGGCGTATCCAGCTCAAAACGGAAGGGGGTGCAGCTTTATGAATCCAACGTCTTTCATGGGGGAAGGGGGTTTATGGTTCAATATTTGTTAATAAAATTAATTTTTGCACCATAGAAGAAGGTCTCGCAGGCGCAGTGTCTGAAGTAGAGAGTGGTTGTACTTCCTTGCCCTCGTCGCTGCTGTTGCTGCTGGTGCTGGTACTTTTCGTTTTAAATTCTCTGCAAAAAATAAAATATAACTTTTACTAAACGTTGGTATGGACGCGGCATAACACATGCAAACGTAAATACCCAAATAAACGTCAATTCTTACTATTCTTACCAAAACACTTTTTAATATCCATTTTTGTATAATTTGTAATAAAGTAGATGGCACGCAACAACAAACTTTACTGTCGTAATAATTGCACACACTTGAGACCCTTGTGTGAATATAACTTAACTGCACTGACTCTGACTGAAATGTGCGAAATATGTACGAGGTAAATAGCTTCTGGAATATCCTCGTTGTTGTCATCTGTCTGTGAGAAGTCATAAGAACTACCATGTGTATAACACACGTACAGATTGTAGTTCTTATGAGTTTTAACAGATGGCGCGAGGGTATCTACTTCGTAATTAGTTTCTTTTAAAATGTTGACATACCAACAAGCAACATATTAAACCATATTTCAGATATTTGTTGTTTATAAGTTTTACGTAGTATTTAAATATTTTCCACCTTGGAAAGGGGATAGATGCCCCCTCCTCCCCGGATATGCCCTTGCTAACAGATTAGAACTATAGTGCACACTGGTTAATGTGATCACGTCAGGGATGCTGATAACAATAACCGATTGATAATAATTAACGGTGAAATCATACTTCTATTGTAACAATTCCTTTCGTTTCCTTATAAGTTCTTCCACTGTCTGGCCCATCAATGGGCCATCTACATGTACATCATGTTCACAGACATTAGCGACCAGAATTTCAATGCAGATTCCATTTGATTGCCTTTTCTAGTACGATTTCTTTTAGTGTTTAAATTCATTGTTTTTTGCAGCGTTTTCTATATCTACACGTTTGCTTCTTAAATTTATACAAAACTGACTGCGGAATGTTTAATCGTGCTGCTGTCTTATTTTCGACAACTTATTTTACTCTAAAATGTTACTTTTTCAGGTAAGATCACGTTTCTTTTTACGCTAGCTGCTGCGAATCAGCCTGCAGGCTGTTATTCTATCCGCTACCCCTCGAGCTTGATAACAGAAGCAAACAAAAATTGATGCAAACAAGGTTGTCACTCTAAACTAAAATAATCCTAAGAAAAATTGATAACTTAAACCGAAACTATGATTACTATAAACGATGTTTTTCCCATGTAGTAGTATACGTCCGGCCCGTTCTTCGCGAAAGTAATAGCAATACCCGAAAGATAACATTATTTGTGATTCCAATAAGCGGCGTGTACTGGATATTCTTCCTAAAAGCTTCTTGTTTTACATCACAGATGCCTTCGTTTGTAACCCCTACACCATTGGTGACAATAAGATTAAGAGAACTGCAAAAGTAGTGATAGTTCTAAAAAGAACTGTTTTTGGATGTTGCAGAGAAATATTATAAATAACAATCAAACTCCGCTAAGCAATATTTACGTCCTAAAAATTACTAGACAGTCAGATGCCAAAATTTTCTAACTGTTAGTTATTTTCATGAGGGAAATACATTTATTGGATGCAAAAGTTTAATGAAAATATTTTCCTTGTTAAAATATCAATGAAAAAAGAATTGCAAACCGGCCACTAGAAAATATTTTTTTATAACTTAACACCAGAGAGCACTGACCGATAAAGATGTTACCAGAAATTGAAAATTAAATAAGAAGTTGAAGGATAATTCTAATTATAATAACTAACTAAAAAGTTTTTCAGCAGAATAATGATAAACTTAATTTAAATTACAACAGTGGATGCTACAGAAGCATTTCTTATGATCTAAGGTTAATTATTAATCTGAGTTGTTGAAATAAACCTGCCGGACTGTAGTAGGAGTTTGGATTTTAAGATTCAAAGGTAATTAATTACCAACTTTTCTAAGAGAAACTGCTGATATACACGAAAAAGATGTACTTTTCCTACCTTATTAAAATTAGTTGCTAAATAAAAATTAAAATAAATGAAAAATCTCTATCAATTGGCGGAAAATCCTGATATATCTAATGCGTAAGATCCACGCGAGGTTAGTTGTCAATTTAAAGTTGTAATTTTGGCAAAATGAACTGGGTACATTGCGAGCGTGGACTCCGCAAGGTATATGTGAGGTGTGTTGCTAATTTAATTTCTTATTAATACGATATGATAGAATATAGTAGGAAATTTTACATTTATATAATGTAGTAATTTGTTATCTTCTGTATTTTTTTCTGTGCTTTTAGTGTGTATCTCCTCGTTGTTTAAGTTAGTTTTATATACAGTGTGGAACAGCCAAATGGAATAAATTCGGTATCTCAATTATTGTGCATAATTTTAAAAAACCCCGAGAAACGTCAGTTTTAGGTTATGAAATGACATCGTGCAACGTAAAACTGTCATCCCTAAATTCAACCCCCTCCAAGTGACAGTTGCAACCAACTTATTTTTATATTGAAAGTAGGGGCTTGTCATACCTCATTTGAAAGGTCTTCTCTTTCTCGTTTTAAAAATGCTATGGTTATAAAATTTATTGCAAAAATTAACAGTAAAAATAATAAATTCATGAGATTGACGAAATTCTCTACAATACACTAAAAACTTAATAACTAATAGCGTTTCGTTCTTGATAATAAAATGACAAGCAAACACAATTTCGGTGTCCTTTTCGACAGTATCACCTAAAAAGAAACGTAAAAACTTCATAGTTGGCGGTGTTGTTGAAAACGCCGTAGCAACTTGCTGTGATGATTGTAACCGCGTGACAGTAGTTGTCTGTGTTGTGCGTGTTGTTTGAGTTTTGCTAACTGCAATTCAGAAACATGGTTTATATAACAGAAATGCATAAAGTTACAATTCTACAGATGGTTGATTACGGAGATAGAACACATTCGCAGGTCGCAGAAGCTCGCCTATTTCATGATACATTTCCCGTTTTGCCGCCTGTATCCCAAGGGACAATTAGTAAAATTGAAAAGCAGTTTCGAGAACGTGGACATGTACGGCAGATAAAAAAAGAACCTTCCAATGTACTGAGTAATGATACCAAATTAGAAGTAATGCTTGAGTTTGAGGAAAACCCACATAATTGGAGTCGACAAGCAGCTGCAGCATTGGATGTTAGCCATTCCTCGATTCTTCCCGTATTAAAAGAAAATAAAATGCATCTCTATAAACTGATACCAACTCAGGAGCTCATGGAAGACGATGCTGATAGAAGAACGTATTTTTGTGAACAAATGATGGAAAGATTAGATAACAATGTTATCCAACTAGAAAATGCATACAGTTACACTTCACGGCCATGTTAATTTCCAAAACTGTCGCTACTGGTCTAAAGAAGATCCTCACGGGATGAGAGAGTTACATACGCAAAAACCGGAAGAGGTTAATGTTTGGGCAGGGATAATTGGAAACCATGTCATTGGTCCCTTTTTCATTGATGGAAATTTGAATGGAGGTAATTATTTCGCACTGGGCTAAAATAATGTCGTCCCAATTTTGACTAACTTATATCATGCTCAAGCAAACCCACAAGTTCCAGTGAATGTGATATGGTTCCAGCAGGACGGAGCACCACCCTATTACAAACTCAATGTCCGGCAGTACCTCGACTTAATATTTCCAAACCGGTGGATAGGGTGGCGAGGATCGATAGAATGGCCAGCACGATCACCTGATCTTACGCTATTAGACTTCTTATGGGGATATGTGAAAAGTATGGTATACAGAACTAAACCATGCGATCTAGCCGACTTAAGAAGAATAACGCTTACGATTAGGTCGGTCACGCCTCGAATGTTGATTAACGTTAGAAGACATCTTTATTTACGATTAGGATGCTGCCAAGACGTTCGAGGCATACATTTTGAACATCCCCTACACTAATAATTGACGTGTTCTTTATTTTATTACATTATCAAGAACGAAACGCTATTAGTTATTAAGTTTTTAGTCTGTTGTAGAGAATTTCGTCAATCACATGAATTTATTATTTTTACTGTTAATTTTTGCAATAAATTTTATAACCATAGCAGTTTTGAATAGAGAATTAAAAGACCTTTCAAATGAGGTATCACAATCCCCTACTTCTAATTTAAAAAATTGGGGGTTGCAACTGTCAGTCGGTGGGGGTTGAATTTAGGGATGACATTTACACGTTGCACGATGTTATTTCATAAACTAGAACTGACGTGTCTGGGGGATTTTTAAAAATATGCACAATAATTGAGATACTGAATTTATTCCATTTGGCGGTTCCACAGTGTAGTATTGAAATTTAATCTTACATTTACATTTAATTTAATTGTGTATATGCATATTTGTAAGATCATTTCCTCTGTTATTTTCCCTGATTTTGATGAAATTCTTTTTTCCAGATAGCCTTTTCCAGTAAGGTTTGTTTGTGGGCTTTATTTAGAATTTTTTTAAGAATTTGAATACTGTTTATAATACTAATATTAATAATTATTTTTTAGAAAGTCATAAAAGACACTATCTAGCATTAACAGTTTAGTGGAAATTTGTATGCAATCATAACAGTTACAGTCTTGTTATTTGTTATGGATTGCCTGAAGTTCTTATATTTAATTATTATTTTGATTTATCGATATTTTATGTTGTCAAATTTTGGTGAAAAATTTCAATTTATGTTTCCATTCAAGCTTTATTGAATGTATGCAAATTCTGAATAATCTATAAAGATAAAAGAAAAACGGTATTCTAACCAGTAAATGCAAAAGAATTTTTCTCTTATAATATGTTAATTTAATCTGATATTCCCAGCTTATTAGCTAGATAATACGTTTTGACCAGGTTAGCATTCCCTAGTTGTAAAATTTTTTTAATATGCATGACCTCTGCCCTGGCATTAAAGGCCAGTTTAACATAAACACACGCGACACTTGCTAGAGTAGAAAATGGAATGGATGCGACATATGAATGACGCCTTCGGGCAGAACACGAACATTCTTTTAGCGAAGAAGCTCCACAAAAAATAACACCAAAGAAGATAAAGCTTAACATAATATATGTCATATAAGGATAAATATGAAGATTGATTCTTCTAATTTTTGGTGTTGTATTCTTGCTGTATTTACAGTTGTTTATTTTTTATTAAAACAGGACGCTGTCACTGATTATAAGAGAAGTTGTGTTTTCAACACAAATTTATTTTAACTTAACACCGCGACAAAAATGGCAAATTGCGCAAAGAAACGCGTGCTACTTCCAGCTGGGTTGTTGATGCGAAAGACATAAATCTGCAAATGGCTTTTATAGATGTCCTAACGAAGGCTGTAAACAGAATGAATTGAATGAAGCTTAAGTGGACCCTACATCTTCGATCTATAACTCAAGCAACAATTACACAATTAATCCAAATCAAACCGTCGACTGTTCATCTTCTCCATTTTATTGCCTCTCGCAGAACTGCAATTGCGCAAGCAAAAATAGCTAGTATTCGTTATTTGCTCTGAATTTGAAAGCAGGTAAAGTTAATTGGAAACTGAAAGTTCTGCTTGAACCGTTTCACTTCGCATCTTAGACATTGAGTTCACTTGAATCAGAAAACAATCAGAAAAGTTCTAAATTAATATCATTTATATGATGTTGATAATATTGATAACGTGATTCCGTGAAATTTTCTCAGGGTATTCATCTGCGCTTTTGGCCATGAATTATTCATATAACATGGAATATATTACGGCTAAGAGCATCATAAACTCACATCACCGTCAGTCTATGAAGCGTGCAGTTTGTTTAACTAAACGGGCTGTCATCGCGTTTCTTAGTACCTCAACAAGTAGAATTTAGTGGGGTAACATGTTCAAGTCCTCTACTGTCAAGATACACTTAATAAAACGATACAGTTTGACTTGCATAAGCATAAGTAGTATTCCGTAGAAGGAATAGTTCAGAAATGTACGATTTTTTATTAAGAAAATTTAGTGAAGTCTCAGCAGAAATTTAAACCCGGCTTTATTCCAACATATCAACAATTATGATAGAATTATAGACTATATAGCACTCAGCAATGGCATTATCAATAAACTTTTGAAGAAGGATATTGTAAACGACATAGGTTATATACATTATATCCTAGTAGTTAATTCAAGCATAATATAGTTGGAAAGTATCACAAAATATAGATTCTGACCGTCAAAATAAAACACATATGGAATCGTTCTTTTAATTATTCTTGCAACTGGAGTTAGGATTAAGAAAGCACGACAACATTAAAGGCCATGGTCTTCCAAAAATTTAAATCACACTATCCAGAAAAGTATAATTCTCAAAATATGGTATATAATACGAAAATTGTTTAATATTGTAAGATGAAATTTTGTCTCAGAACATTAACAAAACTCACCAACAATATGCGCCAAAAAATGTACACAAAAATGATAATTAAAAGAAATATCAAACTTGAAGCTTTGAAATATTAGTCTAGGTGATTTAGGGTTAGGGACCTCGGTGGAGCAGTGCGAATACGCGCTGTCACTCGAAGTTACAGTGAAATGCATCCGATCGTTTGAGTGCTTGAACCCCAGCTGAGGCGACCGTATTTCACGTTGTAAAGTTCCGCCCGGTGGCTTATACTGGGCTCGAACGCTCCACAATTTATAACCTGGGTAGTCTCTCGAGTTGTCCAGAATTCAATTATAAGTACTTGGAAAAATAAATGTATTAACTCTTACGTAATGGGAAATGTACAAAATATTGATAAATGAAATAAATATTAAATTCGAATCAATTATTAACAAATAAAATGTATGTCTCCGCCACTGGTTTTTTTGGTAGGCCCACTGGCTCGTACCTCCTGATTGGTAGAACGACTGCGAACTGGCTCTGGTAGGTGAAACAGCTTCTCGAGTGGACAAAATGTCCGCCACTGTCACCTGTACTAATCAAACATAAACAAACCAATTAGCTTTAATTTGTTGATACCAAGTAATAGTAAGTAATTTCCTTGCGAGAGTGTTAAACTTTCCAGTTTAACAATTTATACTTAATCAGTGGGAAAATTTTCCTTACTCAAAACAATGTGAACTTTGTTAAACACCAGTGACAATTTCTGTACCGAGCTTCAGCTGTGTCTCGTTAGATGTAAATAGCTCTAGAATAAACAATATGTGTGTATTGAATTGCAAACTTTACTGTAATAAATCTTCAAACATGAGATTTTAATTAAATCCGTTTTCCTGGAAGTTAAAACTCAAACTACGCGTTTTTAACAGTGCAGTTGTGGTATAGATAATTCAACCTTGCTATGCGTAAATATTACTCGGACGGGATTTTGACTTTTACAGTGAAAATATCGGGCACACGGAAAATGCACTCTAATTAGTTAGCTAAAATTCTCCAGTCTGCTAACGAGAATGGAGCTAATTTCCCCTACAAATTTGCACAAAATTACTCTGCGACAGAATTTGTAGATCGCTTTGAACTGTTCAAAATACTCCAAATCAAATCAAATCTTCTAGCGGGACTTACAAAAATTTGACGTCTCGTGAAATGTCTCCACAAATTACGACAAACCTTGTACAGGGTGTTCAACTAATAACAACAGTAATTCTTACGGCTTATTAACCCCGTTGATTCAGACACCAACCGTATAAGCCGTAATAATCTCTATACAGAATTTTCTATTGATCTTAAGCGTTTCAAACACCGGCACAAGAACAATAAAAATGTCTGTCACAGGGAAAACGGACTACTGGGCACTCAAATGAACAAGCAAAGCAAGTTAAATATTTATAACTACTAACTTTACTGTCAAAAATGTGCTGGAAATCCAACGATTCCGAACGGCGGTATAATTTAACAAATTACCCCGACAGCAATCTACGGTCGACGCACACTGGCTCGCTCGGCTTCGGACTCGGTAACTGGAAACTCAAGATTATTAAATTTGTTAATACAACGGCAAAATACTGGAAAATTATTAATTCACTTTCGGGTAAGTATAAGGAATTAGTCAACGGATTTTACTAGACTGGTTAATTTCAGGAACGGATTTTCAACATTAGGGTCTCTTAAGAATACTCTTAAAAGAAGGCTGAGGAATATTTTATGACTTTTGATGAAATCAAGAGCCAGGAAATAAAGTGATTTCAAATGGCCGCGCTGGCGGTTTTATACTGGCCACTTTTCGATTTCCGTCATGCGCACACCCCCCTCTGGTGTAGAGAGGGACGCGTGTTCTGGAACATTCCGCGTCACGGCTGCGGCAGATGTTTGTTATTGGTTTCTTATCTCAAAATGTTGAACCTTCGTGTAATTGGTAATTTAACACCAAATATTCACGTTTCACCATTTTGACCCCGTTACAATGTAGTTAAGTTTAGGGTGCATGTTGAATGAATGGTTAGTATGTAAGGGACGCCTGCACCTCCCTGAAGTAATGTGAAAACGGTTCCGGGGGGAGGGGTCTTGTATGAATGAATAGGGAAAAAAGCTGATTTAGGGTTTAAATAACCTCAGGTAAAGTTTTTCGCACATGTTTAGAATCACCCTGTAGTTAACTGATTTAATAGTGGTAAGATATACGTCCAGAGTATGGAAATAATTTTCCGATAGAAAATCTTTCAACTCTTTCAATTTTTATAATCGAGTTGTTAATGAGTTCCCTTAAGGGCTCGGTGTGACCGACAGTTTATTGTAATAAGTGTTACGAAGAAATACTAGAAACAGGCGCCCATGTATACATTCTCAAACTTCAGGTAAAAAATTGAAATCGTGTCAAAGTTCAACTGCCTAAATTTGTCTAAATCGTGGAAAGTTAACCAATGAAATACCAAACCATATTAGTAAAACTATCTTACTCTTTCTCAAGATCTGATACCACACACATTAATAGGGCTGATTGGAGACGGTGGTTTAAGTGAATAAACTTTGGAAAACCCCTTAACACCACGATATTTCTTCTTCTTCCAGTGCCGTATAATGTGATGTTGGCGACCATTATAACAAATCTATGTCTGTCCTGGGTGGTATGGAAGATTGTATGTGTATTGACGTTGGTCCATTCTTTGATCATTCTGAACCAGGATTTCTTCTTTCTTCCTTGTCCTCGTTTTCCTTCTACTTTGCCTTCTAAGACTACTCGTAGTATATCATATCTACTGTGTCTCATTATATAACCGAAGTACTGTGTTTCACGTTTCTTAACTAATTAGAACACCTAATTACGTTTTTCGGCAACTAAGCTGCCATCTTCAGTGGGAACTTGAACTAACTAAAGTAACTTGGCTGAGGAATACCTCTTGTGACAAGTCATCTTCACCAAGCCAACAATTGAAACAAACAAACGCTTAAATACTAAATCCCCGTTAAGGTTTATTACGTCTAACCGGTGAAGCAGTTATTTTCAACAAACGAATTGAATGTAAGTTATGAATTGCCCCATTATCTGAATTTAAAAATTCCCCTCTTTTGAAAATATGAATATTCTCATAGCAATTCAATTCTTTTGTTGAAGACACTTCCCTTAACAATTTTAGATTTTCTAATTTTATATCGTGTTCTGTCTCGTAAATATGTTGGGCAAGAATTGATTTACCAAACCTATGCTTTTTGAAATAAGCTACATGTTCTTTAAACCTAATATCAGTTTTGGCCAATATATTTTCCATTACAGTGAGAACCGTCAATTTCGTAAATCCCCGATTTTTCCAAGGTTTCCACATTATCTTTAGGGTTTCTTAACAAGTTCGGAATGTTGTTATTTGAACGAAATACAATATTTGAAATGATTTGTTTGCATATTTCATGAAGGCTCTTGCCTAAGGGATGGAACGGAATTTTGATTAAATTTCTGGTAATTTCTTCAAAGTGAGAATTTTGTAAAGTCCTGGAGTTACGAACATTTAGTCTTAGCTCACGTTTTCTAATTAAATTATCTATGATGTATGGAGAGAAATCATTGTAGAAAGCAATATTTTTGATATACCGATATTCAATCTGGTATCAATTTAAATTTAATAGAAAAGTACGCAGTCTATGAATCAAAAATTAAAGGGCGCCATTTTATGTTGAATTGCTATGAGAACGTTAATACGAGGGCAGTTCTCTTTCCACTAAGCCTATGTGGCAAGTTGTGATATTTTGAAACGAATGGTCTTTGGCATTTTAACATAGTTGCTTATAAGTTTAATTATAGTGAAAGTTGTCAAATATACTTGAAGATTGTTAAAATACATAATTTTAAAGTAATCCTATGCCCAAGAAATCATGGCATAAAGAGCATTATCGAGCTGTGATTTTTTACCATTTCACGCGTGGCTTAAGTCGTAAAGAATGTTTTGAGGAAATCAATCGAGTGTTTGGTGACAAGTAGTCCTCCTTAGCTACCATAAAGC
>JABXWE010005407.1:0-48072 GCA_014611495.1 Limonius californicus
GTTACTCATTTCTGTAAGTAAGTATTAAAAAATAAGAATCAAACAATAATAACATTACATTTTTATTCAAGTTGTAAATATTTTTAAACCCAGTTGCATTATACTTAGTTATTCACAACAATATGTGTAACTTACTATGGTTATTTATTAGTACGAATTTACGAGTACCTTTTTGTTAACTTTTAAAATCTATTATAGAGCATACAACCGAAAACTAACAACTATAGGTCGCTTTATAGATATGCAGCTATAATATGCATTTGAAAGTTAGTCAAAAGTCAACCTTTCTGGTTGTAATAAACTATTTAGAATAATTATTTCTCAACTTTCAGTTGACGGATACTGTACTGTAGTTTTGGTAACCACTGCGGATGCACAAAGGAGGCCTTTAAGTTACCCTAAGTAGATCATCTTCCTAGGTTAAGAAATGATCACGTTGTGGACAGTCAGGGTAACTTTGGTTATGTGGGAAATAACCTAAGAGCGTTCGCAAATGTAGAAAATTGTTAAATATTTTCATTTTCAAATTAAGTTAAGTAACCAATAGAACTGTTTATAGTTACTGTTATTTCAGGTAATTATGCTGGCTAAATGAGATTTTCATTTAGTGTTTAAATCATCAAACTTTTTATACAGAAAACAATTAACCTGTTGTTATTCTCTCATATTTTTTAGGATTAAAACAAAAATGGAGTGGTATTTACAAAAAACGCTTTCCTGTGATATCCTGCACATTTTTCTGTTGTAATTATGTTAAAAATAATATTGCTGAAGGCTATCTCTTCCCAGGTTGTACGCTATAATGAGCTCCTTACTTTTTCTTTGACTATACTGAAAATTAGCAGGAAAATTTGCTTTGTGTGGGTTTTGCACCGCAATAATTAAAGACAAATGCCCGTGAAATGGACTAAATTACTTTAAGCTTTAAGCGAACTAGATTCCTGCAGCAGTAGTATCGATGGGTGCTGCCCTCAGGCGTTCAATAGTTGCGCTAAAGCGTCGCGACGCTGCTTCCCAACTAGGCGCCTGAAACTGGAGTTCGACTACTTCGCACACGAAGCGCTGCTTGCTCATTTTCAGGTTTCTGTCTGCATGTGATTTTAGTTCGAAAATCAAACACTTTTCCTAATAATGTGTTTTCTTCTGGAGTTTTGCTGAATTTCGTAAAATTCGAAGTTTAATATACATCGCGAATTTAAACAGAAAGCCCCAAAATAAATATTTAATTTGCTTTCTGGAAATTTCAGTCCTGCTACCGCTTGAGTAAACTTGTACCTCGCCGGGGAAAGCTCTAAACATATTACGGAAAAATAAACACAAACATGAGGGAAATATGCAAAGCAAAGCTTTTAGTGCTATCAAATGGAAATTCAAGCCGGGCATGTTTCTTTTCTCTCCGTTATTGATTTAAGCATAAAAAACCTTCACGTTCCAGTGAAAATTTTCCAAAAGAAGAAACATTCTCTTGTGCCGTGTATTAATTAGCGCAACGAGCTTGCCGCGGGTTTTGTAAGATTTTAACAAGCACCCGACGAGGCTAATAAGATGAGTTGAATGCCAGCTTACAATAATGTGGTTGCAACATGAGCTTGCGAAATCAATTCCTCTCGCCGCTTTCCTGCAGCTGAAATTGAATTCAGAATTGCATTGGGAATGAGTTCTCATCCCAAATAATCACATCCATTTCGGTGCTGCTCGTTCCAAATGCATTCATTTGGAAATGTAGATAAGAATTTTTAATCTCTGAGGTCTTCCAAATCCTTGGCTTCGTTGAAAGGAGAAAAAAAATCGGAAAAGCGTCACAGGATTTCATTTTCTGGTGAATTCAAACTATATATTATTCTTAATGCAGGATTTTTAAACGTTGAAGGGTGAAGAGATATTGAGATTTTTAAATCCTCACGGTAGATTTTTTTAAATCGTGAATAGTCTCCCAGTTTTTATTTATTTCCACCAACATAGCAAAGAACAATTTTTAAACGGGTTTTGTTTGTCATTTCTAGTTATAGGGTAGTTTATTCGAAAGTTTATATTTATTTGAGGGCGAATGTCGTACCTATGTATGTATACATTAGTATATGTAATATCTTGCTTAATATTTGTGCAAAAACTAAATATATCGACAATCAATATCGATAAATCGATACCTAAATGAGACTTATGTTAAATCATATCGAAACAGACAGTGAAAGCAATATTTGGTATGTGATAAGGCTTTCAGTGCTTTAAGTAACACGGTGGAATTTGTTCATGTACAATACAGAGTGTTAATGTATACGTGTTACAACTTTATAGGGTCTGTAGAGGATTCAAAATAGACCAACCAAATAAGAAACTCATATTCGGAAAGCACCGTTTTCGAGCTAAGACTGGACTGAACTGGACACTACTACTAATGCTCATAATAATTTTATTTATTTGTCAAAGAGTACAATAGTTGCTAAAAAGAGAAAACGACCACTAACTTCGATGCAAGCATTGCACCTTCGAAGCATTATTTGACATACTGTTCCGATAGTGTTAGGGGTTATTTTCAGACACGACAGGCGTCTCGTAAACCAGACTCTTCATATGGCCTCCTAAAAAAGTTAGAGTTAGGTCCGGGAAGCGTGGCAGTCACGCTATTGGTCCCTGTAGGCCAAGCCATCATTGTCAGCGAATACTTAATTGATATAGTCTCAAGGCAAGTGAAATGTGTTGACGTACCTTTACGTCGCAAGCACATCTGTTGACGAATCCCCAATAAACTTCTCCAACAATTCTGGCAAGAAGGTCAAGTAAATGGGGCTAGTGAGACGATGTGGAAAAAGGTACGACCCAATTAAACAACATTCAGGTAGATAACTACTGCTACTTGTAACTCGAAAACGGTGCGTTTCTGTATATGAGTTTCTTAGTATATGGTCTATTGTGAATCCTCTATAAATTTTTAACACGTATTCAATAACACCCTGTATAAAGTCAGCACATAATAAAGAAACCGTATCTTAAAGGGACCTCGCAATTAAAAATGGAATGTAAGTTTTTACATCAAGTCCTGTCTGTCCTGAGTATTAGGGCAATTTATCTGAACGATAGAAACAGACTGCAGCCTACATAAAAGGCAATAAGTATAATATACAATGAAATAAATTTCTAGCAGAGTCTTGGCAATGATCTGATTGTAATAAAATTAGATAAGTCTTGACATTGGGATTTTTTATCTTGTTTTAGGATCAACTAAGTTAGCTATACACAGAACTGTTATGTAATATCACTAATCACTATCTTGACGTGAATAGGTCAGTTACAAAGGAGTCCTCATACACTGGAGTCTTCATCAATTAGCAGGTCTTACGGCAGTTTTCGCTTTAACCTTTTGTGGATGTGTCTTATCTCCTAGTTCATAAGCAATCACTCCGGGACACTCATTTAAGTTATCGTTGAATGTTCTAACACACATTTTAGTAAAAGTTTGTAAGAGTAGGATTTTGTAGTAACTTATATAACTGTTCATCACGAATAAACCACAGGACCTTTGTAATGATTCGAAGGATTCTGATTTGGAAAACTTGCACTTTTTATATTATTGTGTTAGGATTTAGAGGCTGCTTCCCAGATTTTGCAGGTGTAAGTTAGCTTAGATCTAAGAATAGATTAGTAGACAAGAAATGATCATAATTTAACCTATATTTTCGATTGATTATAGGGTACAATTGTGGGAGTTTTGTGTGACAACAATTTTTTCGTTGTGTGCAGGTTTCATGACAATTTCTTGTCCACAACAAATGCCATACACGTAGATTGATTTTAGCATATTTTTGGAGTATCTTTGGCAACTCTGACCACCGCTTCTTGTTGAGTTTTTAAATAATTTTTTTACGCTAATTTAATCTTGGATATGTAGTCAACTAGTAAAAGAACGCAAGTAGAAGCGCCCTATAGTAACATAGCAATGGTGACAATAGAAAACAATATATTTAACTTATTCTGAATCACTTTAGTAGCCTTTTAAGCTAGATTTTATTATTATTTATATACGTTGCCTAAATTTCAGGCATTTTCTTTAAAATGACTGTAAAATTACACCCATGTCAATTACATGGTGATTAAGGTGGCGGATAACCGGAGGTAAATTCGTACCAATTCAGAATATATGGATAGGCAACCCAATGGATATTGGCCGATACGCACCTTATTTTTTTACAAGTACTTTTCTAAAAAATATGTACATTTCCAGTGAATTAATTAATCACTAAAACCGTAATTCTCAAAAAACGTAGCTTCGAAACTATATAATTTTTTATTTTGTGTATCGATTTTTCAGCCAGATACAAATACTTTATTATAAACAAATATTTGAGAGTATATTTCAGAGTAAGGCGTTTAGCACTGATTTTCTTCCTGCATTTTTGCATTTTTATATGAGGCACTGATACTGGCTTTCGTCGCTTATTTAGAGAATATTTGAAATATTCTTCTTATTTCCTAGGTAAATTATTTAAAGCAGCGAAGTATTAATTTTAATAGACTGTAAGTCAACAATTTGTTAATAGGGCACAACGGTTGTTGTCTCTTAGTTGTACGAGATATTTAAAATATAATTAGTTAATGGCGTACATCAATCAATCAATATGATTGTTAGTAATCAATCAATCAATATGATTGTTAGTAATCAATCAATCAATATGATTGTTAGTAATCAATAAACGCCCAATTTAGTTAAATCTGAAGTAGTGTACAATACACTGAATCTGCAAACAAAATTCGCACTAGCAACATTTCTACAATTAGTTCTTTTTTATACCTCCTTGGGGTAATAATAGGTCCTGCTACTTTCCCAAAGGCGTCGTGAACCTATAAAGGAAAAGCATTATAGTATAAGGACAAATACTTAATTAATTAGGTGTCATTGAGAACCCTTTCGTCCCACTGCTGGACATCGGCCTCTTCTCTGCCACATGTTTCTCCTCAATGCTAAGGTAGAAACATGGGGGACCTACAGTTTATCATGAAATCTGAACCACAAGGACTCCAGAGAAGGTTTTTAGTATTACGATCCCACGGTTGCAAGCCGAATTGGGAAATTGTGTGTGGTGGGTTGCAGACAATATTTTTATAAATATTGTTACGCCTATGAGCTGTAACTGATAAGGAGCCCTTTGTCCTTATCGCCGGGATCATCAGAGAAACAACTACCCTTATATAAAATGATTGGATTTATTCACCTGTACGTTGTACACGAATATAACAACTTATTCTAGAACACTATTTTAAACTACTTATAATAATAAAGTCAGGTGCAACGCCACTGCTAGGTTGGGTATTGCGAATACTGTCATCTGTCAATCACCCACTGACAACAGCCAACTATTCACCATTGGCTAATTCACTCTTAAGTGTCCTTTTATTAATCCCCTTTTGCACCCATAAGCAATGGCCTGCTTATTACTCAATTTCCCTTATCAAGCGTATTACTTATTCCACATTGCCTAATTTAATAGTCTAATGTACTTTGAATTTGCTGAGTATACTGACACCACCACTTGCAACATAAAAGTGTATACAACTAATTGAAGTCACATTACAACAGCTAGGAAGCAATAATAATTTAATTTAGAATTTTGGAAATTGGGTTCGTAACAATATGCATAGGATTCGAATCGAAACCAGAATCAAACTTTTACTCAGAAAGCGACCCACTCTACCAACTACCACCACACAATTAGGCGTAGATTTGGTTTTACAGTGTACTATAAATAATACATAAAAGTAAAGTTCTTAAATAATATTTATAATATCTCAAATTTTTTTAAATTTTTTTCTACCTACACCTAATAGATTCATTCATAAATATTATATTAAAAACAATTAGTTGACACTGCACAGTTGCTAATATAATCCGTTTTACTTACTTCTACATGAATGATTTTTATTATCTACAGAAGACTGATGCACGACCTTTATAACACTAACTGAATTAAAATTTCTTTTCGAATGTCTAACTTAGAAATAAGTACATATTTTCCTAGAAAGCGTTTTAAATTAAATTAGACAGGAAAAGGTGGAAGGTTGTCCTATTTGTCTTAATAAACTTTTCGGTACGAAAATTCCTAGAAAGCAAACTTGCGAGAGTTTGTAACCAGTTGTACTAACTTATGATCTCCGTAAAGATTTTTTTAAGTAAAAAAAGGGATTTCTGCAGTTATGTCACACAGTACTGCAATAATTTAATATTTATCAAAACATAGTTTAGTTGCTGCTACATATATTGACCATATAAAACCAAATATTTTTGTTTGAAGTATAATTTAACAACTGTGGGAATGGCGAGAGTGGGATTTTGAATTGCTTGACAAACCTCATGGATTCATTTTACGATGTTTCCTGATTAGTGATGCGTTGCTTGAAGGTGTCTAGCTATCATTACATCAGTTTTTGCTTTACTGACAGTAGATCTACATTTGTAATACAAATAAAACATTTATTACAGCGACCATTAGTGGAATATATAATAATAATAGTTTAAATTGCACCAAATACTAAAATAAGAACTCTTGAAGTACCCCATTACTACCCGGCTTCGGTGGTCTAGTGGTTAGCGCATTGGCATTACCCCAGATAGGCAAATTTTTGAGTTAGGGTGTACAATAAGCCAATGATGGCTGCAGAGCTTAGAGATGCTTGGAAAACCGCGTTCTAGATCTCGCTCTTTCAAATACAATACGATACATACGGTATCCCAAGAGATGCAGGTTCGAACCTGGTTAAGGCTGGCTGAATTTTTCTGATGGCAGGGGAGATAGGTAGTAAAGTCGTACTGGGGTTGAAATTACCCCAGATAAGCAAAATTTATAGTCAGGATGCAGTGCTTAGAGATGCTTGGAAAACCGCGTCCTAGATCTCGCTCTTTCAAATACAATACAATACATACAGTATCCCAAGAGATGCAAGTTCGAACCTGGTTAAGGTTCGGTTGAATTTTTCTGAAGGATGAGGAGATAGGAACTAAAGTTGGAAGTTGGAATTACCCCAGAAAGGCAAAATTTATAGTCAGGGTGCAGTGCTTAGAGATGCTTGGAAAACCGCGTCCTAGATCTCGCTCTTTCAAATCAATCAATCAATCAACAACGCCATGACTGCATCCCTGTATCCACCTCATTGCTGAATGATTATTTTTAAATTACTTTAGCTGATAGTAATTCTACTTTTCAGGAAAATTCTAAAAAATATAATATCGTGTGTCAAATAATCCATACAGTCCATCTTTGCCTTAATAGCTCTTTGACTTTGTATTGCATGCACTACAAAATTTGTATAGTCGTAGCTCTTTTTATTTGTTTTGTACTGCATCATTTTTTAAATGTGGTTTCGTTACACTTAATGCATTATGGAAGCAAAATACTCTTGACAATATAACAGTATAATTTTATAAACTGCAACAACAAATTAATTTAGAATTAATTTTAGAATTTATGTAGCACTAATGTTAGAAAAAACTGAAAAACTTTGTATGTTGGGTTTGCGTAGTGTTCGTTTTTCTCTTTATTTTAGTTGAACCTAGTATTTGCTTCTTTTTTGCATTTTCTCTCATTTACGCCTTATGTAATTTAGATAATGTAACTATAGACAGGGAGAAGCTTTACGGTTTTTATTGGTACTCACATTCCCTAAACGCTTCGCCGTACAAATAACATTTAGACTGAGAGGACCTACAACGCTGATCATTTCTAAACACATTCCGGGCAAATGCTAGCTTGAAGTATGTAGTAGACTTTGATATGCTGCACCCTGCCCTATATAAATTGAAATCTGAGCACGTATTCGAACTGAAAAACCGCAAACTTAACTAAGTGAGCTAGAGCGGGTTTCTGCTGACTGGTAGTAAACAAAGAAGTTCATGTTTTGTGTTGAAGAAAGGAATTCTCGGGGTTTCCAACGTCGATTATGCGTGTGTGATTTTCAGTCTGAAAGAAGCCTGTTCAAACTCACTCAATTTGGCCCCTCAGGTGGTTTCATTTCAAGAATAAAAATAAAATTTAATATACTAGGGTCTGTGTATCTGAATCAGATTTCGAAGAGTAACGAACTGTTATATTCGTAAACATGTATTACGTTATTCAAGCGAATGTTCCCTCTTAGTTGGATGTTGAATTTTTTCAACGGGTTGTAAATAATGTTGCCCAAAAAAATCTGATTTAACAAATTTTAGAAAGCCTTTATTTTTATGCTTCTCTTTTAGTTGTATATAATTTACATTAACTTGATGTAGATTACGCAAAAACCAACCTCACTCTGTTATCTAATCACTTTCCAGAAGAGCAATTTTCTAGATGGGCGGTGCGATCAATAAACATCGAATTTATGTTAAAATTTCTTATATTTATAACATATTTTATCAGATAGCTCTAAAATAGGTAAATATAAAGACTGATAAAAAAATCTATAGGTTGTGACTTTATTCTTATTCAGGAATATTTCTTGGATAGTATTCATTATTTATGAAAACATCGTTAGTTCACACAATTATACCTAAAGCATTATTTTTGTCAATTACATGCTTGGCTGAGGTGAAACCCATCAAAATAAATTGTGGCTTGTCAAGAGTTTGTTCTGTTCTCATATTGACATTGTCAAGTCTAGACTAAATTTGTAAGAGAATGTATTCGAAGTCGATAATCACTCTAGCAAAGTACATATTTATTCTGGAAGCGTTTTATTTTAATTAAAAGCAAATTTTGTACTTAAAACTCCTCAGTAGTATCAAAATAAGTTCAGAACGGGGAGTTTGTACTTAGACACAGAATTAGAGTAATCTTAAAGGTGTCATTATTAAAATGTTATGTCTTAGAAATAATCCTTTAGCTATTAGTGGAGATTACTTGAACCCGTGGACTACCTACACTCCACGCTTTATTTAACCCCTGTAATACTGAGGTTCTCATTGTTACGTATAGTACTAAAGGGGGGGGGGGTCCAACTGGGACCCCACCTTAAATTCTGGTATTGTAGGCATTTTATTATATTTTTGTATTTTTAATTTTATTATTTTAATGAGAAAATACCAATACACTGCATTGTGATTAAAAATATTATTAATGGATACCAACAATAAAAAATAACTACTACAAACTAAGACCTAACAACAGATATCAATAATAAGAAAATAGAAGCTGAAACCTTTATTCTTAACATTTATACAAAGTTTACTTGTAACTACATCATAATGCTCCGAACACACGAATTGTTGACATATACAACACTTTTGTTTAACTTTTCTATCTTTGAATCTTGGACAAAAGAAGCATCGTTTTTTGGTTGCGCCTTGATTACCTTCACTTACATGGTTTCGTTTTGTTTAGAGGTAGGCACTAATAATATTACATGTTCAGGAATTGCTGTCTGTAGTTCTGTTATATTTTCAGGTCTTCGTTGTAGATGTGATAGTAGTAGTGATTTACCTCCCTCAGGAAGAAATTTTCTCCTTCTACCTAAATTAGATTCTTCCCAATCTGAATATTTTCTTTGCCACAGAGCAAATGCATTTACACCAGCGAGATCTAATATACTATTAAAAAGAATCATCGGCCCGCGCAACGTCTTCCGTTTTACAGAATATTCTTTGGCTAATTTGTCTATCGTATCAATTCCACCCTTCGTCGAGTTGTAGTGCAATATTATGTGAGGTTTATATCAAGAGATCCAAAAAAGCTGATCCCCAGCGTGCTGTGGAATGAAAAGTAACGTCTTTTCTAGACTAAAGGAATGTTTATAATGTCAATTTCAGGTTAGGTTGTGTTAGCTGGAATTAAATAATAATGAAACGTCATTTTTAGGAGCAGAAATCTTTTATTGAGCAACAGTAAAAGAATTGAATAAACCTGAACTAATGTAATGATCACAACAAATGTTGAAAATGTCTGCTTCTTCCTCCAAACATTTCTGAACTCGTCTTCTCATACCTTCAAAAACATTTTGCAATAATTCGTTCCTGTACCTTGCTGCAGTTAGCGTGCATTCGAAAAATATTCGCCCAACTAACCTACGACGACTCATTCCAATCCAGACTCCTATTTTCTGTGGATGAAGGGAAGCTTTAATTGTAACGCATGGATTCTCGCTACTCCAAATCTGCATATTCTGTGAATTAACATACCCATTAAGGTAAAACCAGGCATCGTCGGTAAAAAAGGTTAAATTTAACTGGTCATCATTGATTATCCAAAAACCAACGACAAAACTGAACTACTTTTTGGATAATCGTGTTCTAAAAGCTCCTGAACGGAAATAAATCGGTAAGGATGCAGACGCAAAGCTTGCCTCAATATTCTGTGGCATGTACCGTAACTTAAATCATCAACTTGCTGGCATAAATGTTTAATTGGTGTTTTTGGAGCCTCGTTTCAATTAAAGCAGGTACTATCTTCTTTGGTATACCAGAACATTCTTTCCTCCCAACACTTCCAGTTTCTCGAAAATTGCTGACTAAATTCTTAACCAAATCATAAAATTTTCGGTATGTAGTAATTTCATAGGGATACCTCGCTCGGAATTCCACAAAACAAGGAGGAATCGAATAGGTCCATTCTCCGTCAACTTGAAAGCCGTTCCGAAAATAAGATTCAATAATGAATGCTCTTTGAAATGTATTAAAAATCATTTTAACAATCTGTCAGATTCGTATAAAAAAAAAGATAACTAATTTATCTGGCATCATAAACATTCCTTTAGTCTAGTAAAGACGTGACTTTTCATTCCACAGTCTGCTGAGGATCAGCTTTTTTTGGATCTCTTGATAGGATGTTGCCTCTGAGGAAACCTTTTTCTCGTGATGTTCGGTTGATAACAATATTACAGCTTTATTTTCATCAAGGAAACTGATGTGGTGTTTTTGGTAAAGCACAATTTACTTAATTATTTATTTCGATTGCGCTAAGTTAATAATTGTTGTGGAATATCAGTCTTATTCTTTCACATTCTATTGCACACTGCACAGTGCCCATTTACTAATAAATCATTAGCTTAAGAAACCCTTGTAAAGAAATTATCGGCTGTAATTCCATACCCAGATTTCAAAAATATCTGAAATATTCATTGCTGTAAAATCTATTTATCTGTGTATTTTTGTCACTGCCAGAAGCGGAAGCTAATAACCGTTTTAAAAATTTATTCAAATGTATCTATCTTTAACAAAACGAGTATAGCTCATACTTATCAAGTATTCAAGTATTTCGTTAAAACAACTACCATTCTTTTGCCTTGTTGTTTTTCAGAAATATTTCCTTCCTTGCCTAAATAAACTTGCAAATTGTGTATATAGGCAGAATCGGTATCAGCAAGCATCCAGATCTTTAAACCATTTATCAGGCTTGTTTTTTATATATACTCGGAAAGGTGCTTTACCTTGAAATCCGACTACTTGTTCATCAACGTACATGTGGGATGCGGGATGTAAATAACTTATACACTTTTCCACGAAAATCTCAAAAACTTCCCTGAACGCGGCTAGTTTATCATGCTGTATTCGTTCGTTTCTAGTATCAACGTTGTCGAAACGCATTAATCGTATTAGAGCAGAAAATCTGTCTCTGGGCATAGTTGCCGGAAATATTGGCCTACACTATTCAGCTTGCTTGCACCATAGAAAACAAACTAGTTCTTTACGCGCTTTCAAAGCTCATTGTGTAAATAACAATCCAATACAAGCATACATTTCAATAGCATCGGTTGGAATCTAAGTTTTCTTTTTAGTAGGATGAGTTGCATTTCACTCATTGTACACTTGCTCAGCTTTGTAATTTGTATATTCTACAACTACATCGACGATTTATGGGCAAATGAAGAGTTTCATTTATTGTTGAAAAAGATGAAGCACTTGGTGTTAGTTGCCATGGTTTATTTAGATTGTCTCGCTTTTTTCTTCGAGAACTTTTGTAGGGTTCAAGTTTGCATTGCATACCTGATTTTGCAATCAAAGTTTCCGTTCCTTTATCCGAACAACTATCATTTACACCGCCGCTTGTATTAGCTGTTATTAGATCTTCTACTGTTCTACGAAGTCTTCATCATCAGACTCTAACACATCCAAGCCCTCTAAATCTTCCTCATCACTTTCTTTTCAAATTTTTGGAAGTTCCATATCACCTAGCGTAAGTTGCAGTTAGAGGCTTTGAAGTACTTGTTGGAGTTGAAGACATCATGTTCAATACACTAAATAAATGAATTACTTGAGATTAGTTCCTTCAAGCAAGTTGCTATTCACAACAATACACCTACCTGATAGTGACACGCAGGGATACCAACCATGTGCATAACTTACAGTGTTGCCAAATATTCTTTTTTTACCGATAAGTGTAAAACTGCAAGTACAATAAAAGATACATTATATACTAACAGGGGGTCTATGTGGACCCCAAAGTAAAAACGGAAAACTTTAAATTTATAATTATCATCGTGTATACCGTCTCCTTGAACTGATAAAAATGACAATGTAACAGAAGGATATCTTACAAAAGCAAATCTACAACAAAATAAACGAATAATTCCTATGTTGGGGTCTAGCTGGACCCCACCTCAGTAATATATAGGTGAGAACTAAATATTATATATGTTCTACGTGGAGATGGAAGATAAATCTTTAAGAAGTTTTGATTATAAGTCCTTTCTTCTCCACTGGGAGTACGGAAGCATTGTTTTTACATGTATTAAAAATCCAAAATATACTTCTTCTCACACTGATATCAACTCATATACCCAGTATACGTAGAACCGCAGAAGTTTTAAGATAAACAGAAAGCCAACTTTTTGGAATTGAATACATTTTGATTTACGTTCATAAATAGATCGTCGATAGTTTCTGTTTGTCTCTAGGCTACTTGATGATAGCCAAAAACCTCTCGTTATCGGGAAATCTTCCCATCTGTATGCATCAGCATGTACGTGTATGTTCGTAATTTTTCATTTCTCTACATTAAAGGGTAAATTAGCATACCTAAAAAAGTTACAAATAAAAAAAAGATGCACGACCTCATCTAAGACTATGCTTCGTTTGCAACTTGATTAATAAGATATTGTAAACAACATGCCAACTAAATGTTGCTGATGTGGATCATTAATGCGTAGCTCATTGAGATTGCTCTGTGAATAGCCCTAGCGTCACAAGCATCCTAATTCAGTCCTATAATTAGTACAAATATTTGTTTTCCTATCTCTGCAAACTGTAGTAGAGCAGTACGTAAGAAATACAAAGGAATCCATAGGACATAGGTCATATGGTCTTGATATTGAGGTTACAAAAGGTTGAGGCCCGAGGAAGAGGTATGGAATTTAAAAGTTAAAAGAAATTAGATTATAGAGTGATTGACGAGAAACAGATGCAGATTTAGTGTATAGATATAGTAATTCCTTTAAAAAAAGTACACCTAATTGAACTATTGTGTGGTTCGTAAACTTCTCTCTGTCCAGTAAAACAACATTGTGGTAGAAATTAAATAAATAACTTTGTTTACGTTATAACCATGTGATAATATAGGTACAATATAAGTTGTTAAAAATATAGAAGCAGAAACTTTAGATTCAATAAATTAATAAAAAAATGAATTCATTTACAAGCCCTTGGGTGTGCGTTTCCAACTTACAATTTCCATAATATCCTAGAAATAAACAATACCTTGTATATTTTCTTGGCTGTACCCTGTAGATGATTATGTATGGTGATGGATTAGTTTACTAAATGGACAGTAATGACCATAGGGTGTAGTGGTAGCTCAGTTGGTAGAGCGCTCGCTTACTGAGTAAAGCGTCGATTTTGACTTGGGTTGGAAACCTAAGCATTACTCTGCAGATTTATAAAAATCTTCTCTGCAACCCACCACACACCATTTCCCAATCTGGCTTGCAATCGTGGGATCTTAATGCTAAAAATCTTCTCTGGAATTTCTGTCGTTCGGATTCGACGTTAAACTGTAGATCCCCCTTGTTTATACCTTAGCGCTGAGGAGATACACGTGGCAGAGAAGAGGCCGATGCCCAGCAGTGGGGCGGAAAGGCTGTTGATGAATGACCAGATTTTGATATTCCAAATATGGTTGAGAACCTCTGACATACTTCAAAACACAATGTCAACCCTTACACTGAGAGACATATTTAATATCTTTGCGCTTTAAGGCCAAGTCCTGTCTTAACGAGCATGTAACCGTTATTGAATATTTAGGTCATTCCGGTGATTAACGGGTATCGTATATTGTGGATGCATTGCGTTTATTTCCATTACTAAGGAGTGTTTTACATACAACGACACAGTGTTTACTTACTACTTATGATAAAACTCAGAAAATTCTATACCTGCATGCATTTATACAACGTTGGGAGGATCTAGATAGCTTGCATGTGCTAACATTCATCTTTAAAACTGAAAACTACTTCAGAAATATTTAAGTTGTAAAACAAATTCTCTAATTTACAGTCACAAGCTTACGTACTAGCAAAATAGCTTAGGAGAATAGTATTTCACAATTTGAACTTTGAAAAACTTTCTCAAGAAAAGGGTTTACACCCATACCATCGTCTAGACTCTAGGTGTTCAACCCTACAATATGGTGCTAGGCTCACAATCAAAATGTGTGTCATTTGAGGAATTGTTTATATGAATAAAAAAGGTTTACGCAATATTTGTTCTTATGAGCTGTATCTACAAGAGATTGATTTTTTCGGCGCTTATTTCTGGTTAGATGATAACTGCATCCGATTTCATTCAAAATAGCATAGGAGCAACATATGCTGCCTTTTTCTTAGAGTGCTTTATCTCTTACGAGATGTAGCGATCTTCTCTCCTATCTCTGTGTTGCGCGTTTAAAATACCGCAGACCTAGAGGACCTACAGCTTAACGTGGGCTCCTAACCACGGGAAGTGTAAACACTTCTACTCCAGAGAAGATGTACTTGGCAGAATACTTTACTGGTTAGCCATTGCCTTGCGAGGGAGAACGGCCGTTGAAAATCTGATGTTCCGGTACTGGGAATTGAACCCAAGACCTTCAGTGTAGAAGTCTAACGCGCTAACCTCTCACTATTATTTGATATATTTGGAGATAATATTTCTTTAAATTCATATTTCGTTGATTTTTAATATATTTACAAGTTTTTATAAAACTATATTTGCTAGACCAGAATTATTCTTACCTTTTTTGGAAGGGCTATTTAAGCCTCAATTAGGTACTATCAGTTCAACCTTTTTAATGACTACATGGTTGTCGTACCAAGTTGCATACAACAATACTATAAGTGTGTTTTCTTAAGGATACCATCTAATGTTTCCAAGTATTGTTTCCTTGAAAGAATTATGTTCTTTATGTATCTGTGAACTTTCTAATAAACTCACGCAAACACTGGGAAATAAATTTTTCCGAACGAAAATTAAAAATCCATATTTAATGGTGATTAGTAGTGCTGTCAAACTATTTCAAGTCTAGAATCGGAACCGAATCTTCAGTCTCGAAAAGGTCCAGAATGTAGTCTGATTCAAGAATTGGGAATCGCATTCCGATTTTAGAATCAAAAATGTATGTTCGAATTTGTGAGAATTAAAATGAATGAAACACTTCTCATGCTTCCAATGATAATTTCTTTACAAGCCTTGACGCTTGCTGTATAATAGGTATAACTTGATGATTTGCAAGTGGAAAGCGCCTTCAGTGTAGGTACTTAGCAGTTAACCGCTTAGAAAAGCGATCCTTATAATCCGAATAATTCAGTACTGAACCGGTTAAACCGATTAATCCTAAGTACCTATTTGTTAAACGAATATTCAACAGCTTGGTTTTCTAAGACTGTTTTTTCTATTCATTTAATGTCCAATCTAGAATGTATTGCCCAATAAATTTTTATTTTCCTCCGTTTTAGGATACTCGCACAAACTTTTTAACTTTACCATAAATAAAGATTTTGCAACATCTTGTGGAACGAAACAGGGATATTAGATTCCAGAAATAGGATTTCTAATCTGGATTCTAGAATAATAAAGCAATACTCGATTCTGAGAATTGGATTTGAATCTTAATTATCAGAATTGGATTCGAATCCCAATGCTGCAACCCTATAATAATTCTCGATTCAAAGAAAGCAGATTCTTATGGAACCGATTACGTTCAGATTTAAAAATCGGTTCTTAAAATTTTCTATGGTTTTGCTGACAAAAAGAAGTATTTTTTAATCTAAGGATGTTATATCAGGTGACCTTGGCGGCCAAGCTAAAGCACCCCCACGACCGTGATCCACTGATATGGAAAATGATTTTGAAGTCAATCACGAACCATGATTCCATAATGGGCTGGAGCACAATCTTGGTGATACCACATATTTTGTCTAATTATCAGTAAAACATTTTCCAATAGTATTTGAAAATCTTTATTTAGAAAATGTAAAACATTTTCAGCATTAAAACGATTTGGAAGAATGAAAGATCCAATTAAATAATTATTTACCATACTTACCCAAACATTAGCACCGTATTGATATTGGTGATTTCGAGCATGAGTTGTATGAGGGTTTTCAGCTGCCCATGCATGATTATTATGAGTTTTTTACACCCCAACCTGTGTAAATGTCGCCTTTGTCCACAGAATATAGCCAATAAAATTTGGATTTTCCTGATGTTGATTTAATAGCCATTCACACTATCTAACTCGCGCATTATAATCCTGTGGTAATAAGTGTTGCGCTTTCGTTTTTCGAAACGGATATACACGGTTGTTGTGCAATATTCTGTGTATTGTCTACTTTCAGAGGTCTTCAATTCTAGAAATACCCGTACGCTTCTCGTAAGCCCCCATTCAATTACATTTAATACTTTTTCTTAAATATGGGCTGTCTTACCATAAATGAACGACCACCTCTCCTTAAACCAACGTTTCCTCTATCTCGTAGTTGTTGGTCGGCATGTTTAATAACTGTGTGGTTTGGACGTCTTCTATTTGGACAGAGTTCAGCATATAGCGGTGCTACTGCATTACAATTACCACCAACCACTTTTAATCCAAATCATGTCAGTGTACTCAGATAATGTGTATTTCATTAATACAAGTGAAACGGAATTTACAAAAAATAACAGAAAAATGTGTTTGAAAACTGTAAAATTCTTAACAACAGTGTCAAAGTAAATAGAAATGACTATCAGCCTTGCTTAGATTTGCCTTGATACCATACCTAAATCTCGCTTTATCAACAAAATCTTAGGATCAAAAATCTTCAATTTGAACTTGTGCAGAAGTTATTTTTATTGTTAATACCTTAAGTACCTTGATGAACTATTTTCATCGATAATATCTATTAGTTCAGCTTTGTTTTTAAAGATACACAGTATTCGAATTTCAAACTACAATAAGCTCGTGTGAAGAAACTAACCTGCACAAGATAAATATTTTAGCTGTTTTGTGTTTAGTATGAACTGCTGAACAACGCTACGAGCAACTTCTTTGCCAACTTCAGATCGAACTGATGAATTTAGAATATCTAAAGGAACTCTGACTTAGGAATACCTCTGAAGACAAGTTTTTCGCCAAGTCAATTATAGGCAAGAGTGGACACTTATACCTCCTTACGCTCGTTATAAAGCAAATAGGAGATCGAATAGCACGAATCCAACTGGAAACAGGAAAACTTTAAAAGTTTGTTATAGCCTCTGAAAAGCAACTGAAAACGACCAATCTATCAGAAACGGCAAACTTTAAAGTTTCACTCCGTGCTGCTTACGCTAACGTATTTAATCGGAAAACTCGGTATAAGCTTAATTAAACCTGGCAGTTCAATTCGAGCGTCCACAATCTCGATAGGACTGCAATAAAAGCAACAATACCAATTCTTTCCTGTGCAGTTTCTCATTTCAGAAAAAGATACAAGGCGACTCGTAACTAGAAAGAACAACAAGAACCAAGCGTAAGATTTCTTCCCGAGCTATGTGGGATTCTCCAGCAATTTCTAGCAAGACATATCATGTATGCATGAGCATGCAGATAACAACGTAACTTCCTTGAAAGTGGGCGTGGATTTTATAATAATCCTTTGGCAGAATCAATCTTGAGCCACCTCGCGTGGGACTTTGATGTTGAGTGGCAGACACAATGAGGCCTATGATACGTATCGAGAAAGCTCTCAGTTTGACAGCATGACGTATTTTTAGCATAAGCTCGAAAATTTGTTCCTCAACTACCGTTAAGATATTAAAGACAGACTAATGAAATTCATATTTTCGCGTTAAAAATGTCATTACTAAATTTGTGCTGGGGGTATTACATTTTATACACCTTTAGTATTTCCGAGAGGGAGTTGGATAAAATTAAATATGTTGATGTTAAATTAAACTGCTGGGGGAAATAGATTGTAAGCAAAGATATGGGCTTACCACTTGAGGCTGCCAACAAATATGAATATAAAATGAGACAAACAGAATTACAGGTATTAAATTGTTCTTGCATTCTATTTTGAGGTTATGATGTTGCATGTTACTTTTGGCGCTTCATTATTCTTAGAATGCATTACAATTGCTATTCAAATCCAAGTATATGAAAGACTTGATAAATATCTTAAAACTAGAAGCTTCCCACCGTAATGGACTTCACGATATAGATCAACTCGTACAGAGTTTTATGTTTTTAGATCATAATGTAAATATGAATATTCTCCTATGAGTTATTCGGAAATTTGCTGTTCTGCGAATATGGACCCTTCATGTCATGTTTCCCGAGGAGTACAGAGCCATAACCTTACAAAAATTATGAAATAATTTATAGAGATGCTGTAGTAATACCACCAAATCCGATGTGCGAATGCCGCAGGCGTGGCTTAGCGGTTACACAAGTGCTTTGTAACGCGAACTTCGCCAGTTCAAATCCGCTCTTTAGCTTTATTTTTTTTACGAAAAATGTTTTATTTTTGTAAATCTAATTGTATTATTATTCTCTAAATATACAACATTATTGAATATTGTAGATAAATTACACCAAGAACGCTTGCTCAAGTGCGGAGATGTTTGTAATCGTTTGGGTTACTCTTTGAATACAGCTGGTACTTCATTTGAATATTTGATTTAATTTACATTTTTATTTGCGTTAATAATTAGCGTTAAACGATTTAATGGTTATTATTAAATGTGTAACGGTATATTTAACAATTAAATAAACCCGTTTTATTATTTAGTTTTTTATGAGATCCAAAAATGCATGTATTTTGTATGATGTGTTTTTACATAATAATATTAATAACACAGGATTTATAGATATAAAATTGTGTAAAAGCTAAGCCACGCCGGCGGCATTCGCACATAGGATTTGGTGCTATTACTACAACAACTCTATAAATTATTTCATAGTTTTTTAAATTAATCACTTAATTTAATATCCTAAAAATAAAAACGAAATATAATTTCTGTAAAATTAATGTCCCTTCTGGCTACACCTTGTTTTCGAAGAGTTTTTCAACTTGGGGAGCAGAAAATCGACGAATTGCACAAACGCATATATTTTCCCTATGGAGCGCATTCAAAGTTACCACACGGTGTAGCTTTTTAAATATCATGTTCAGTACTTTAAAACAAATATAACTAGGATTCTTTAAATCGATATGATTGTATATTATAAAAGTATTTTCAAATCGTACTAGCAGATAGGTACAACGCAGCAACTGATTTGAAAATTTTGTAATTAATTAATAAATAAAGGTTCAGCAAAATCACATAATAATTTTTGAAAAATTAATAAGTGCTTCTAACACAATTTTTGTAAACACCCAGCAATGCAAAGTGAAATCAATTATCGTTATGTATTAGATAGTAGGGTTAACATTTTTTAATCAAGTCAATAATTGTTTGGACTTTCAACGTTATGTCTTTTTTTTAAATAGTTAACCCTAACGTCTTTTGTGTGCTATATGCTATTTATTTATTTATTTATTTTATATAAAAGTCATGCTCTTGTCATTTTTTATGTAGAAAAATGTATTACTTCTGTCGAATAACAGTAAAAATTTAATTTTACAGGTTCGTATCCCAAATTCTAATATTTTACTAGAAACCCGTTTGAAAAAATTTGTTTAAGTTAGCTTATACTTCAATAAATAATTATGAATTATATCAACTTTCAGTAGTTAATAATAAAAGACAATCATCATGACTTTAAACAAGTAACAGAATGTAGCTAATATTTTAACGTTATCTACATAAAAAGAATTGTTATCTATGCACAACGCTGGTTACATTTTAGTTAAAGCTTATAAGTTATAACATACCTTCAAGTGACCACTTACTCGCATCCATGTGTGGCCACCATTTAGTCGCCACCCTTTAGTCGCCACCGTTTGCTGGCTTGTCGTTTGGCCGTCACCGTTTCCTCGCCTGTGGTTTGGCCGCTACCGTTTGCATTACCTGTTGTTTTATTATTTGTCACTTGCTACAAATCACGAGATTTGTAACAACGATACGGCCACATCACTGAAAATTTGATATATGCTCTAATGGTGTTAAATTCCGAAATGACTGTTCCGAAAATATCATCTGTCCACCCACTTACCTGCGTCCGTTTGCTTATCGTTTAGCTGCCACCGTTTGCTCGCCTGTGGTTTGGCCGCCACCGTTTGCTCGCCTGTTTCCCCGCCACTGTTTGCTCACCTGCCGTTTGACCGCCACCGTTTGCTCGTTTATTGTTTAGCTACCACCGCTTGCTCGCCTGTCGTGTGGCCACCACCGTTTGCTCGCTTACCATTTGGCCACCACCGTTTGCTCACCTATAGTTTAGGCGCCAGCGCTTGTATCACCCATCGTTTAATTATTTGTCAATTGCTACACGTCGCCAGTTTTACAACATGATACGGCCACATCGCTGAAAATTTAATATATGCTGTTGTGATTATAAACTCCGAAATGATTGTTCTGAAAACGTTATCTCTCCGCCCACTTACTCGCATCCATTTGCTGGCCACCGTTTAGTCGCCACCATTTGCTCGCTTGTCGTTTGGCTACCATCGTTTGCTAGCCTACCGTTTAGCCGCCACCGTTTCCTCGCCTGTGGTTTAGCCGCCACCATTTGCTCGCCTGTTGTTTGCCCGCCACCGTTTGCTCACCTACCGTTTGACTGCCACCGTTTGTTCGCTTATTGTTTAGCTACCACCGCTTGCTCGCCTTTCGTTAGGCCACCACCGTTTGCTCGCTTACCATTTGGCCGCCCGTTTGCTCACCTATAGTCTGGGCGCCAGCGCTTGAATCACCCATTGTTTAATTATTTGTCAATTGCTATACTTGACCAGTTTTACAACAAGATACGGCCACGTCGCTGAAAATTTAATATATGCTGTAATGGTTATAAACTCCGAAATTATTTTTCTGAAAACATTATCTCTCCGCCCACTTACTCGCGTCCATTTGCTGACCACCGTTTAGTCGCCACCATTTGCACGCTTGTCGTTTGGCTACCATCGTTTGCTAGCCTACCGTTTAGCCGCCACCGTTTCATCGCCTGTGGTTTAGCCGCCACCATTTGCTCGCCTGTCGTTTGGCCGCCACCGTTCGCTCGCCTGTCGTTTGCTCACGTATCTCCATGCTCGCCAAACCGATAACTCATAGAATAAATTCTCGACAAGCAATTTATTCTATAATAAAATATGAGCAGACAGCTGGTTTATGCTGTTCGTAACTCTTAAAATCTTTTAATTCCTCTAAGGAATATTGATATCCAAAGCAGGGTTGCCTGTTGCTAAAAATCACTAGATTTGTCTGAGCAATTCAGTATCCAAATTGCGTATTGGCCTATTCAAAGGTGGTGCTATAAAGAAATCATATCTAACTTCCGCTTCCGGTTCCAAACTTTTTTAGAAGTTTATTGATACATTTTTAATAAACCTCCTATATATTAACAATGGGCCAGCTGTTTTCACAACATCCTCTAGTACGCACTCTCATACGAATAGGGAAAAACTTTGTAAAAGCAACTTTTTTGTGTTCTTAGTGTATAAACGAATATTCTTAAATTCTTAAAATCCATTTTACAAAGAATTTAATCTACTCATAACTGCAGCATCTAAAAATAAAACTGAAGATTTAAAAAATGTAACAAAAGCTGCCATAAATTATTTTTTCCACTACTAGTAGTAGAAGATGCCATTATTTATGTCGTTTTCGGGTTAAGAAGATGAATTTCTCTTCTAGTAGGAGATAATTTTTCATTAGCTCCTACTAGGAGATAAAAAAACAATTGACGATAGTGACATTCCTTGATACATTTTTACGTTGATGACAGCTACAAAATTTGGTGGTTAATTTAGTAAATTTTGGCAATCACAAAGAAAAGTAATCGTTTTTTAGTAGGAAAGAACGTTAGAAAAGCGTTAAATTTCGCGCCACGACCGGATAATAATAGTAATTTGTCGTACTGGATTTTCCCAGCTACTTTTCTAATTTCGGGAGGAGTACAATCACCATCATCTTCCATTTTGACAAATCGTACAAATAATAAAATTAAAAGTAAAGTCAATGTCAAATTTCAGTTGTTTTCTGTGAAAAACTACCTTGATACTTATTGGATCGGTTTTAATTCAAAAGAAGTGCAGAAATTATTGCTGGAAAATTCGTTAAATGTTCTAGTAGTGGAAAAAATAATATATAAACCACGGTACAGAAGCTTTTTCTTAGCCTCACAACTTATTCCCCTCGATGCTGCGCATCTCGGGATCATAATAATGTTCGGCTAAGAAAAATTGCTTCTGTACCTTGGTGTATAATTACTATTACATACCTACAGTTATATTTCGTGCTTCAAGCGAGTTGGGTGTCGAGCAAATATATGGCGAAGAGCATCGCTCCAATCGAACAATCGGCAGTTGGGCAATCCGTGGTGAGCCAATTACCTAGAACCTCTGAAGATACCATGTTAGGTCTTCATCTTAGACTGTCGTACCTTTATTATTACAGTTTTATTGTTACATTATACTCATTACGGTAAACATTTTAGAAAACAGTATTTTATACTAATAGTGCGGCCTGTCCTTGGTAGGTAGTGCACTTTCTAGGGAAATTTCTGGTGGCATCTTGGTACTTTCCTGTTGCTTTCGACGACTGGAATCTAAAAAACGTCTAAAGTAGTTGAGCGCTCCGAATGGCACTCGAGCCACCATCCAAGATGATAAAATTGCAAATTAACGCGCTGACCCACACATTTACCATTCTAATTTAGTAACACATAAAAATTCTAAATCAATTAGCAACATAGTTTCCTGCTGTTTCTTATTGTTTGGTGATTAAACTAGAATATAACCTCATTGTGTATTTCTTGTGTCAAAATTATTTCAACCTGTACTTGTCCATTGACATGTTTGGTGGGGTTGTTGGAAATTAGGAGCTATTATTGATGATCATACCTTAATCGGGGATGTAAAATTGACCTTGTAAATACGACATTATGTGATACAACAAACGTATGATTGTTATGGTTATGTGTTTTTACTCCTCATATGTAACGTCACCTGCACCTACTCGCCAAACACCAGTCATAAGAGTCAGTTTACAAAATTTGCACAAAACAGTAGATGAAGTATTTATTACAAGCTGCAACTTCATTGTTAAATTTTAATTGCAAACATTTATTAATGTAATGCATACGTGTAGATATTTGCGGAGTACCATTGTGAGCGATTTGGTTATAGTTGGGTTTAATAGTACATTTAGAGATAATTGAAATAGCTATTGAAATGATATTACACACTTACAATGAAACCATAACATGTAGTTGTTTAAGAGCCAAACGAATCAGTCTGTAGTCATATTATTATAGTAAACAATTAACTATTGTTTACCAGAAAGGGAGTACTAATTAAAAATATGAATAATTGAGATTGATTAACGGAATCTCATTATGTTGATCGTCAGAACTCTCACCACAAAACGAGCGAGAGGAAATTGGTAGAACCCAAACTCCTAATGCTATTTTTTCACATATTTATGTATTTATGAAAATAAATATTTTTACGAATCATATCATACTTATATACAGAAACGCTAAAATGTATTGCACTAAAATTTTTACGTCGAAAGTTAACAAATTATAAATTTGGAACTTAGAGAGTCATGCGAAACTACAAAATATTTTTGAATTAATTAGACGCATCTTTTAAGCGTATTATCAATGACGGCGACCATTTTGTTTCTAGTTTAAGGACAATGTATATCGTGCCAATGAAACGGAAACAGACCCGATTTTTCATATTTATCGTCATTTTTTAAATAACCGCTCGGACCAGTCAATTTTTGTTTGGAGGGGGAAACTTTTTACGTTTATTTTCAACCTTGTCACTTCAACCTCCTAGGGGTGGGGGTCTTCACCCCTAGAATTTTAAATGGGAAAGAGGGTCGAGTGATACATCATTTTAAAGAGCATTCAATTCTATGTTGAACGCTTTCTAGTTTTTCAAATTCGGATCAGTAGTTTTTGAGAAAATGCTTTTATGATTTTATACGGATGGAATTTCTGGGCGGGTTTCTATTTTTACAAGGCAATTTCTCGAAAAATACAGATCCGAATTTGAAAAACTAGCAAGAGCTAAAACGAAGTGATATTCACCACCCTAGAAGGTTGAAGTGATAAGGTTGAAAATAAACGCAAACAGTTTCCCCCTCAAAACAAAAATTGACGGGTACGAGCGAGTTTTTAAAATGACAATAAATAAGAAAAATCGGTTAGGTTTCGTTTTCATTGGCCTACTCTGTATGCGGTTGCTATGCGAAAATTAATGAGATTATAAAATAGAATAATGGCATTACAAATATAATTTCCTATAACATTTCAAAATTGTAGCTTGAACGATTTTTACAGGTTCGATAAATTAGTACGACCCTGTAAGTTTGTAACTATTTATATATTTTGTACATTTTAGGACGAAATATTGCTTCCTACCGTGTTGATTATAGCATTTAGCAACAACAGTTATGGGGATAAAGCTGTATAGTTTAACATTATTGATCACTGTATTGGGTGTTCAATTTAATTGCGACGGTAGACAATGTCTTTGATAGAAACCTCTATACAGGGTGTTTCGGAATTGCACGGCACTATTTTATGGATGTATTCTCCAGCACGAAATAAACAAAAAAGTTCCTACACGCATATGACTCAAATTAATTTATTACCGAGATATTGAAAGTTAAAGATATTTATTTAAAAATGAAACATTGAGAGTAACTGTTCAAAGTGGTTTCCATTTTGTTGAATGCAGCATTCAGCACAACGAATCCATGCTTTTCTGGCACGCCTTATAACATCAGAACGACCCTTGATAGTTGCTGCTGCTTCCACGATGCGATTCCTTAGCTCTTCTTGTGTGCTAATAGACTTAGAATAAACCATAGACTTCATCCAACTATGCACAAAATTATCTAATGGCGCTAGATCAGGAGATCGTGGTGGCCATTTAACATGTCCGTTTCGACCAACCCGTCGATTACCATATGTTATGTTTAAATAATGAGTGACAATATGAGAAAAGTGAGCAGGGGCATCGTCATGCATAAACCACATCCCCTGTCTATTGGCAATCGGAATGTCTTCTAGAAGATCATACAGATCATTTTACAAAAAATGCAAGTAAGATATTCGTGAAAACCTTGTTGGTAAAAAGAAGGGGCCGATGGGATTGTCACCAAGAAGACCACATCAGACATTTAATGAAAAGGTATGACTGTAATGCATACCAGCAGTCGTATGAGGGTTTTCTTCGTTCCAACTATGGGTGTTTCGAAAATTGGTAATACCATTTCTTGTAAAACATGATTCATCGATAACTAGCAGGCAGCTCAGGAAGTTAGGATCTCGTGTGCATTGTCGAATTAGCCATTGGCAGAAATTTCGGCGCTTGTTATAATCTTCTGGTAACAGATCTTGCATAGGCGTAACGTGAAATGGATACAATTGTTGCTCACGCAATGTTCGCCATACGCTTGTACATGATACATTGAAACGAAGTGACAATCTTCTGGTGCTAGTACTAGGAGATAACTGAACAGCATTGAGTATCCCTTCTTCAACGTTTGCAGTTCGTCGAAATCTTTGCCGACCAGCGTTTATTTGTTCAGACTTTAGCGTGCCAGTGTCCCTAAAACTTCTTTCAATAGCTTCAAACGTTTTAGGATTTGGTATCCTTCTAGTGGGAAATGTTACATGGTATCTTCGAACAGCAGCAGCGCCATTTTTACGTACCTCGCCATAAATTAAAAGCATGTCAGTTTGTTCTGCAAAACTGAACACATTTGTGGTTTCTTCCATAACAATAACAAATTGAAGAGTCTTCAAAGTACTATTAACTCACACGAAAACGAGCATGAACTAATAAAACAGGTTACTTAATACTAATCAACACATTTAATGACAAATGTTTAATCAACTGTTAAAAAAATAAAAGATATGCAATTGACGACTACTTGATTAACTTCGGACTTTTAGCTATTTATCTTTAACTTTCAATATCTCGGTAATAAATTAATTTGAGCCATATGTTTGTATGAACTTCTTTGTTTATTTCATGCTGGAGAACACATCCCTAAAATAGTTCCGTGCAATTCCGAAACACCCTGTATATTATGACATTTTCAAATTGTCAATTGTTCTCTTTATAATACACCGGGTGACTAAAAACACATCCCCATTATGTTCTGCCCTTTATTTTTATTAAACTTGTAATAACTCAATTATTTTCGAAACAGTTAACGTAAGATATTTAAAACAGCATTTTGTGTTAAAGGACAGAGTTGACCATCTCAAAATGTAATAATATATACAGGGTGAATAATGGAAAATAAATAAGTTCTCTACTGTTTCATTAAAGCGAATTATCGTATCCAATAATTATAAGTTGCGCACAGTAATACAACAAACAATTTTACCAAGAATATTTTTTTCTAACTGCTATAATAAAGACACTAGGAAGCAATATTAAGTTAATAAGTCACCTTGTATATGTCATATAATTCATGAAATTACAGACGCTGTGTGCGCTCACGTGAGCGTGTTCACTGAAGTTACGGAAGTTGACAATGTGTGTAGTAGTAAACACGTGATTTTCGGTGTGTCAGCGTACGATTTTCCAACATTAAGTAAATTTTCCAACGTTGCTTTTAAGATATGTTTATCGGACGAGGCCCTAACTTACAAGAACAATTTAGGAATAGGTGCGGGAAGTTGTGTTATAAGGGAACCGTATTTAAAACAAGATGTTAAAATTTGCATCCAGCAACATATAGATACACTGTGTATCATAAAATAATATTTATAGTGTCACTAAGACAATTGCGCCTTTTTGTCATTTAACAATACGATAAGCTCAAGTGTTTTACTTTATAAACTCTCGCAGTGCCCATCGATGTTTCTGTCGATTCTTGTTATGTTGTTGTTTTATTATTCTCTGTTTTGTGCTTTTCTAAGCCATGTTAACGACCATTATGCCTTATTATTAATTTGTGTTAACACGGTTAAATTTCCACGGTACATTATGATCAACCAAATTTTGTTGGATTGCCTTTGGAAAACAATGTACCTTTACTTAAGCTATACAATTTACTGCAATTACGTAATAGTTATTAAAGTCTAGTTTAGTTTCAATTGGTTGTACTATAACACAAATTATTTACTTCAAATAACAAAACTGGACATTCGCAGAGAATATGATCATCCCAGAAATTCTTCTAGAAAGTCTGGCGCCCCTGGTAAAAACCGGAGTTTGAATTACTTTACAAACATTGTTGGGGTTATACAAGTTATTTCAAAATATTTAACAAATAGAACTGCATAAACTATCTTAAAGATGTCTAGCCGCCAGTACATTGATGTTTTTGCTTCATAGAGGGTGGGCCAATGAAAACGAAACAGACCCGATTTTTCATACTTATCGTCATTTCTTAAAAAATCGCTCGGACCCGTCAATTTTTGTTTTAAGGGGGAAACTTGTTGCGTTTATTTTCAACCTCCTAGGGGTGGTGAGCTCCACCCATAAAATTTTAAACAGAAAAGGGGGCCGAATGATACATCGTTTTAAAGGGCATTAAATTGTCGTTTTAACATTTCTTAGTTTTTGTGATTAGGATCTGTAGTTTTCGAGAAAATGCCTTTTAAAGATAGTAACCCGTCAAAAACCAATAATTCATTATTTTTCACTTTTACCAGAATTTACACCAGTAATGTTTCATTGATTAGGAAATTTACCGTAACTTTCACTTTAATTTTCGTAATATTGACCTCCAGCATTTATGTTGATTGATTGTTGATTTGAAAGAGTGAGATCTGAACGCATCCATACAGTAGTACAGGTTTTCTTGAAAACGGTTTCGGACGTTCTGAAGCATTTCTGGGGTAATTTGCCGGCTTTTGTTGTTGATCCGTTCACACAAATAATTTTGGCTCCTGGCTGAGTACTACAAAATTTTACTTTTATGTGGCCCCACAGAAAGAAGTCGAAAGGTCTTAAATCTGGTGACCTCGCAGGCCACTCCTCTGCTCCTCTTCGGTCAATCCATATACCAGGAAAAGTTTCGTCCAGATACTGACGAACAGCTAGGGCACAGTGTGGAGCTACTCCGTCTTGTTGAAACATCAACTCATTCATATTGTTACGGTCATTTTGTTCCATAATTTCAGTTATTGCTGGATCAATGGGTCTGTTTAGTTTTCATTGGCCCACCCTGTATATAAAAAATTAGAATATCTCACCTAAAAAATTAATTATGTTTAGGATTACAACTGGATCGACTTATAAGAACGCAGATTGTACCATGCCATTATTTTTACATTAACTCATACTTCCGCTACATAATAAAATATAGCAATTTATATTTCATTATAACTTAAAAATACGTCTTAACAGGATACAAACTTCTTTTGAAGTGACCTTTTAAAACTAACTTCTAACTTAACAAATTCTTGTTTTTCTGAAAACGATATTTTTTATTGCGGGGAAACCTGTATGATGCGCGTAAAATGCATTATTTTTAAATGTATCCTGTCATCGTTTTATGGACTTTTGATGCTATTATTTTTTAGAAACTTCAATGCACTGAGAACTAGATCCCAGGCAGTTCCTGCAGCTCGAGTTGTTAAAACTTTGAAAGAACAGTTAAAGAATCCTTCCAGGTTTGTCAACTAATTCAACCCACTCTGGGGCACTGGCCTCTTCCCTGCCACGTGTTTCTCCTCTTTGGAAGATAGAAACAGTTTAACGTCGAATTTGAACAGAAGAAATTCCAGAGAAGGTTTTTAGCAGTAGGACACCACGGTAGCCAATCAGATTGGGAAATTGTTTATAGTGGGTTGCTCTACACGATCTTTATACCATGCGTGATAATGCTGGGGAGTCGAACCCAATCCATAATCGATGTTTTGCCTAGAAACCGTGGCCTCTATCAATTGAGCGATCACCGCGCTTGTTTTCCATAACCAACGTTTGTCCAAAATTTTCTTGATCATACTGTATTTTATTAGTTCTCAAATTCCAAAATTAGATTCTATACTTTAAAGATTTCCTTAGAGGGCATTTAATAAAATATTTTGGGAACTTTATATATTTTAAATACTCACTAAAGCTTGCTTTATATTAGCAACCCCTACTTTATCGCGAAATTTATGGTAATTTATGTTTCTTTTGGCTTTCACTTTGCTTCGTAGCTATCTTTATGACGGAGTTAAATTTTTTAACTTATTTTCGCAGAATCGCCAACAATAGCGTCTTTGATATTCTAAAGTGTTATAATCTAGTTGTTTACTCTGGAAACGCGTCGTATAATTTCGAAGAGCTTAGGTAACGAGGGCTGTTATAATAAGTACCTAAATTACCTCCGGTCCGGGAAACTCCTCTTGTTTTCTGCAAACGTGAAAGCTTCTACTCCTGCAATTTTCCGAGGGTAGGATCAAACAGCATAACCGCTAAATCGTCACGCTCGTTAGGTTGGCTGGCTTTCAGTTTTAATGTTCTCGCTTTTTTTAATTATAATGCATTTCTGAAAACAATACGTGCTCTGAACTTACCTATGTAGGTTAGAAGAAATTAATTTTTAATTGGTATTTTTTAGAAAAAAAAAAACGAAAAAGGTGCGCATTTAAAACGGAAACTGTAATTCTCGGACCATTCAGTCTGCGTTTACTCTGCATCAAATTTAATTAAAACTTCGCAAGTTGCATAACAAAATTAAAACGATTTTCTCTCTCCGCAAAACGCAATTTGGGAATATAAAACTTCTCTTTTTATAGTTAATTGGGAAAATGCTTAAAAGCCGGGAGGAATTGCGAAATTCTTTAAAAATTTTAAAACTTTAGGCATAGGAAACTGCCGAGCAAAATCAAACGACCTAACTTCATTAATCTCCAATAAAATTTAATTGAAAGTTCAGACAGTTTTATCGATTCCTTGTCATTTATTTTCATCCCTGGATTAAATTAAGATATCGGTTTAAATTTAGTCCTCAATAACGTTGACATCTTTCTAACTGCATTTTGAAGAAAATAGCTGTAGGAAAGCTCTAAAAACAATTTATTATTATAAATATGGCTAACACTAATAAAATTAGATAATAATTAAGGGGCGGTCGTTAGCTAGAGGTCTGCGATTCAATTCCCAGTGCTGGAACATGGGACTGTTAACCCTTTCAGGACACTGCATGGGCCTGGCTGGCGTCTGAACAGAACTGTACGTCAGTTGGCTGAGAATGATAGCACTGGGACGTACTGGTACGTCACAGTACCGCTGTCGTACATGATCGACAACAGGTTGTGAAACGAAAAAAGTTAGGAAAACTCTTACGACACCCGGATAAATAATATTTTTAAAAGTACGTCACCCGGCCATGACAAGCACCTATTTCGAAACGTACATATACGTCAACCTTGATGAAAATAGAAAACGTTGCGGCCGTTCTCCTTCGCAAGGCAATGGCAACCCAGCGAGATATTCTGTCTAGGAAGACTTATCTGGAATAGAAGTGTTTACAATTTCCGTGGTTCGGAGATCCCGTTACCTGTAGGTCCTCTATGTTTGCGGCAATTTAAAATGCACAACACAGAGATAAGAGAGAAAATCAGTATGTATCGTAAAAAACAAAGCACTCAAAGAAGAATACCAATGAAATACACCTTGACTCAACAATTTGGATTTATTTTTGTTAGAAAACCACTCTGAAACGTGTCCTGGATTTAAATTAGTCCACTTGTCCGGAATATACAGAGAGCTTTCCAAATCCTTCTAGCCTGGTCCATTTAAGGAAGTGGTAGGCCTTTAAGTTTTCAAACCATTGACTACTTAATCTACTTAATAGCAAGGCTAAACTAAGAATATACAGCGCCACAATTAGACCGGTGGTAACTTATGGGAGCGAGACGTGGAGTTTCCAAAAAAAAAGATGAAAATCGTTTACGAGTATTTGAGAGAAAAATCCTGCGAAAAATATACGGGCCAACACAGGAACAAAATGGAGACTACAGAATTAAAATAAATCATACGCTCGACAACTTGATAAAAGAAGAGGATATTGTAAGATTTATGAAATCTCAAAGAATTAGATGACTGGGGCATGTGGAGAGGATGGGTCCGGACAGAGATACAAAGAAGATTACGGAATGGCAACCTATGGAAAAAAGAAAGAGAGGAAGACCGAGAAAGGAATGGAAAAATGGGATAGAGGATGACCTGGAAATAGTGAAAGTACGAAATTGGAAAAGAGCGGCGGCTGACAGATCAAAATGGAGAGAGATCGTTGAGGAGGCTAAAACCCACACAGGGTTGTGACTCCGGAGGAAGAAGTCTTATCTGGAATAGAAGTGTTTACAATTCTCGTGGTTCGGAGCTCACGTTAAGATGTAGGTCCTCTGTGGTAATTTAAAATGCACAACACAGAGATAAGAGAGAAAATCATTATGTCTCCTAAAAAACAAAGCCCTCGAAAAAGAATATCAATGAAATACTTTGACTCAACAATTTGAATTTATTTTTGTTACAAAACCACTCTGAAACCTTACCTAGATCGTCTGACAACACCGTCCCATATTTTCTTCTCAATGACATGTTAAAATTAGTTCAGCAAACCTTTTTGATTTTAATTAGTCCACTTATCCAGAATACACAAAGGGCTTTCCAAATCCTTCTAGCCTGATCCATTTAAGGAAGTGGTAAAGCTTTAAATTTTCAAACCATTGATTACCCACCTCATATATAACGGAAGGTAAAATTTGTTTCAATTGTGGATATTTCCATAAAAGGTTTACCTTCAACCTAATGGTGAGACCAGGTCGAGAAAATGAAGGCAAATATCTGCCACTGAAACAATGGCTCGTGTTTATGCTAACCTCTAAGAAAAGATACTAACAATAGCTGCAGAAATTGCTGTTTTTCGGGTAGCGTTAAAAGGATTTTGCTTGATCGTATAATCTGTGAGAAGTGGAGGTACCGCGAAACTTTTATATTTTTAACAAACCACAACAACAGGCATATTGAATAGCAAATCTTGTCCCAGTAAACAGCAATAAAGATTTTGTACCCTATTGAAGCTGCTGATTTAATCACCAGAATCCGGAAACCAAATCAGAAATCATACAATCGATACATAAATCATATCCGCTACCAACGAAGTTTTGTTTCTAGCCACCTGCAAACAATAAAATGGTGTCGATGTTTTGGGACGTCGAAAAAACTTATGTGATTGAGTACTTGTAACTGATAGCTACACTCACTGGTAAATATGTCGCTAACTTGATAGGTAAATAATGGTGAGGCTCTACACCCCAGGAAGGGGTTTCGCCTGCAAGGCGGAAGGTCAGAGCTCCCGTATCCTTGCTTTCACACCCGGTTGTCGGGTGCCAAATTAATGACACATGGTCATGTGGTGAGCATCACACATTAGACAACCGCATTATTACCGCTTGCTCATTATAACGCAGGTACCCAATTATTAAAAGCGACTGAATAGCCGCCCGCCAGGCATCCAGTCATGGGTTTGACTTCCCGCCCTTCCGCACCGGAGCGCGGTGCTCTAACCACTGGACCACACCGGCGCAACTTGATAGGTAACTGCATAAAAAGGAGGAGACACGTCGCGGTAGGTTAACTGCCATAATCTTACCGCTTCATGACAACACCTCTTCGCACAAGTCAAAAGTTACAGCTTCTTCCATTCATGCCTGTGGCTTTTTCGTACTCAACTACCCAATCTACAGCCCTTTCCTAGCGCCTAGTTCTTTTTATTTATTTACGAATCGCAAACGCCATTTCAACAGTAGATTTCATGACAGTGCAAATGGAAACAGCACTAAATGGGAACGGGTCACACGAAAAATATTCTTTCAAAGATCTAGAATTGTTGAAATCTAACTTCGAAAAGACAAAATTACGTTGACAAATAAAAATAATTGCTTATTCTGTTGTCTCGTTAGCCTTGTTAGGCTGAAAAGGTTTGGAACTCCTCTCGTAATATACATATAAATTTTGTAAACACAACTACTTCAACGTAATTTCCATTAAATGTTTTTATAGCATTTTGTGGTTATGTTGGTTTCATCTGAAACTTCACAAACACCTCGAGCTACTACATAATAGTTAGTAAGTTTAAAGGAAGAATTTCGCTTGTTATTCATTGCTTCATCTTTTTTTGTTGTCGACGCCTTATTTATTATTCTCCAGAAAATGCTCTCCAAATTCGCGTTTAGAAATGAATCGCAAATTAGCGTTCTGTTGGGAAATAAGAATTGGAGTTCATTCAGAACGTAAATGAACTCATTCAGAATTGTTGGTTCGAAGCGAGTATTTTCCTGCAGGTGTGGATATTTCAACGTGGGTGCCCTGGTTGGTGGTAAGAAAATTCATGCTTGACGACTTGGAAGTCTCAAAATTAGTTGGCAAATGGATAATTGATAACAAAAAGTTTCAGTAAATTTATTTAGTCTTCTATTCAAACTTATTTAAGAAAAGCAATTTTAAATTAAGGTTATAGAATATGCAATGTTCCTTATAATTGTATGTTGAAGTTAATTATGCTTTTATGTTGCGAACAATCTCTTCCTTAATGATTTTCTACATGCAATCTTTCCAGACAAAAATAACTATAGAAATTGGAATAATTAGAACAGTGTTGGCACAACTACTTGTAACCCTATCACTAGCTGAATTTTCACAACTATTACTATTAAATGTCAATGAAAACGTATTTGATATCTGCGAAGTTCCCTGTTTATTAATGTTTTTGATTTGCTTTTATTTGGATTTCTGTTTAAATTCGCCTGTAAATTAACTCAGTCCGGAATTACACTGCAAATATACAGAATTACCAGCTCCTTAATTAACGTAAGACATTGTTTGTACCCACAATTTAATTAAAAGTTTTCAAAAAGCATTTGAAAATGTTATTCGTTGGTTATATTGAAACGGAAGAAGCAAACCATGAAACCGATTTCTGCTGTTAACCATAAATTTGTGTTCTGGAGTAACGAATAAATGTAGCAACTGAACTATACTTTGATAACTATCAAGTAACTACCTTAGGTATTATAACTATATTGCTTAAATAAAGACACATTGTTTTCCAAACCCAACCCAAGAAAATTGTATTGGTCACTGTACTGTGAAATAATAACCGTATGAAATACAATTTAATAATAAGACGTAATGGCCGCTATATATAGCTCAGATAGGACACAGAAAAGAGAATAATAAAACAGCATGGGCACTGAGACAATTCATGATGTAAAAACTTGAATTTATCGCATTATTAAATAATAAAATAACGCTATTTTCTTAGTGACTTTATGAAAGTAATTTTATGGTAAACAGGTTTACATACATGCTTCTTGTTTTAAATATCGTTCCGTCTTAACAACACTTTCCACGCGTACTCCTATATGTCTTTTATACGTTTTATACGATTGTCAGGTGATAATCAAAACTTAAATGCTTCTTCTTCTTCATCTGTGTATAGGCCAATGGCCTTTTAATGACTTAAAATGAGTAGGCTTGGTGAGCCCTCTTGGCACGTACGACAGGCAACAGGCTAGCCTAACTCGCCGGACAGAGCAGCGCCAGTACGATTGTCAAATATGTTCGTATAAAACCGGGACCGACAGCTTTACGTGCCTTCTGAAGCACGGCCAATTGCATATGCCACTATACTGGTCCACCCATCCGAGTACTGATAAGCGCAGACTATTCTGCACTACCAGCGTCCGTATTGCTCCGCTATGTAACCGATAACTTAGCTTAAAACCATAGTTGTAAAATTTACTTAATGTTGGCAAATACTACACTAACCCAATGCAAATCAGTTGGCTTCAACACATATTGTTGCAACTTCTGCAACTTTAGTGAAAAACACTCACATACGCTCACCCACCGTCTGTAATATCGTGGCTTATATATGACATATACAGGGTGACTTAGGAGCACTATATTGCTTTCCGGCGTCTTTATTATCACAGTTACTATGGTATTATGCATCTCGGGTTGCGAACATTTGTTGTCCATTCAGGAAAGTTAAGCAGCGTTGCCTCCGGCCAGTACTTGAATGTGTAGCCCAAAGAACATTTATCACTGTGTTAAAGTAGATCAACAACCACCCTCAATTTTTCTTCTTCTTCTTTTTCTTCTTATTCTTGGGGTAGGTCTAGGATCTGTTAGTTTTGGTATCTTCAATCTTGGGATATGGTCTGCCAGCTTTTCTTCGACCTTTTGTACGAATGGAAAATCAACGTGCATGAAACGAAATCTGGACACTCGTCTGTTATCACCAAAGAATTGAAAACTGCTGCCGATGCACATATTCCACAAAACAGGATATTCACAATGACTCCTGTTCTGTTGTTTACGAAATTGTTAGTGAACATCTCTATAAGTATATTTGGGTGGGTTCCAAGAATGATGACACCAAAACACAAACGGAAGAGAATGTCTTACTGTGCAGAAGGGGATGAATTCTGGATATTGTAGTGACGGGAGATAAACCATGGGTGTATCACTATACACCTGAAACTACAGTCTCTTGAATGACACCACTCAGATTCTCGGACCAAATGCAAAAAATTCGAATAGGCACCTTCAACCATGAAAGTCATAGCAACGGTTTTTTGGGAACCGCGAGGCATTTCTCTGATTGATTATCCATCTCGAATCTCGAGGAGAAACCATCAATGCAGAAGAGCATTGGGAAACCTTAAAAAAGTTACATGCGCTATACAAAACCGTCGGTATGGCATGCTCAGGGGTATCTACTCTACGACAACGCGCATCCTCGTGCTACTCAAAACACGGTAAAAAAGTTTCAATCGAAGATATTGGACCATTCTCCGTATGACCAGACAGTCCCGATGTAGCACCATATGACTTTACTCTCTTCCTGGAATTATAGGAAAACACCTGTAGATCGATTACGGGCTTCATCAAACTATCACCGTTTGGTTCAAGCAACAGGCGGCAGAATTCTTCAACGAGGGGGTCATCAAGCTCGTCTTCCGATCTCAAAAATGTTTGGATGCCAACGTTGTTTGTGTTGAAAAATAGACATATTTTCATTGTGAAAACAAAGATTTGGAGTTATAATAAATTGTTAACAATTTATGACAAAACGATATTTACTTAAGAAAAATACCGTCGTATATATTACTACCTTTTTAGGTATCCGGATTTTGGTGACCAATCCATGTTTCATCAGCAGTTAAATGCGGTACAAACATTGTTTTTATTGCTGTTTAGTAGGCAAGAATTACCATCGAAAATTCACTAGTTGATGTTGTTTCTTGATAACGCATAGGTTCTTCTGTACCTACACTTCTCACAGCTGTTTCTAGCACCTTCTCTCAGCGTTTGGCAAAACCCAACAAAATCGATGTTTTTAGATGATGCTATTTATCCTGAGTTTTCTAGCCTAGGATCATGTTTCATAGATTTCCTTTTTCTATGTGCATCTGCTGCCCTTTGACCTGTGCGTAGGAGACTACGTTCTCACCATAATTTAATTTCCATTGGTTTTCCAGCGCCATACACTGACAACACCGTTCAGAACTAGTTTTCCATCTTTCACACACAATAGATTAACAACTAGTGGTTTGGAAAACTAATTTGGAATTCCTTTCGTATAGTCTGGGCATTGATGAACACAAATGGACTTTAATTCCTAGTTAAATCAACAAATTTTAATATTTGGTTGAAGGGAAAATATAGGGTAGAGTAGAAGTAATTTCATTGCAAATATACTAATTTTACCAACTTATTAATTAATATAAGGGTTTGTTTATATCTACAACAGAACAGGCTTTTGACATCATACGACATTCCTGTTAATTGTTTATAAATTCAAGCTTACCCTACCCACACCCTACTACAAAGATCGTACCTTACTGATCGTTACTTTCAAAGTAAATTCAATGTGGAAACATCCACATACTACTCCATTAAGTCAGGATTACGCCAAGGTAGTATCGTGGACCCCCCCCCTCATGCCTCCGTTTTGCTGCTGACATCCCAATTACAAACAATACAGTGATTGCCACTGACAATGCCGCTATAACTACTGCAAGCGGAAATCCAGAAGTGTCTTCCGAAAACCTACAAAATCATCTCAACCTTCTTGAAGATTGGCCTATTGCTTGACGATTAAAAGTAAACCAAGCAAAATCAGTTCAAGCTAGATTTACAACTCGATAAGTAGACTGTCCAGCAGTTACAATAAGTAAACGGCGCTCAACTACCAGTAAAAAATAAAGTAAAATATCTAGGAATAACTCTGACAAGAAAACTTATATGGAAACTTGAGTTGAGACAAATGCACTGACTCAGTGGAAGAAAATCAAGCTCAGTTCAGACAAGCTTCTATTGTACGAAAGTATACCAAACCCAATTTGGGCAGGGAACTATGGGGTTGTACTAAACCATTCAATACCGACATAATCCAAAGACTCTAATGCAAAATACGTTTCGTGGAAGAAGAAATTCACAGTCTTCGAGGGGCACCCACATGACGAAATCAGGCATTTCAATGCCTTTTCAGCAGTACGAAGAAGATTTAAGAGACAATGGCCTCCAGAGGGCAGTAACAGCAAAATGCATATGTACTTTTGTCATGTCAATTGCTAAATATTAATTCTGGAGTGTTTTCTCCGAACAACATTTCTTCTTAAATTGTATCCACTCAATCCATTTGCTCATAGATCACACAAAGCAGAAGATAAATTGGATCTAATTACCAATTTTAAAATAGCATTTGGAAATTGATCCGTACTGATACGGAAGACGTAACCCATCCAACTGATATCTGTTTTCAATCATACACTTTCTTTCCTTAATACCATTACCCCTTTATTCTAAAATTTCATCGGTTTTAATTTATATCTTAAAAATGCATTTTATATTTTCCTTCCAGCTAGTTTAAAGTGGTATTGATTTACTTTTATATAAGACGAATTTTCTATGTTCATCAAATCAAAATTATCATAATCTTCATTAAATTAGCGTTTTAAATTTGACGTCCGTATATCGGCAGTAAAGAACGCAGTTTATCGGCCACTACAAGTGACAACATTTTAAACTTTTTACTCAGAGCGTACGAATGTACACATACTTTAAAATTTTATTATTTATTTAAAATCATTGTGCTTTTCTTAGTAGATTACACAGGAAAATTGTGATTTTTTTTATAATAATTCCTTAACGTCTTTAGATATAAGTTCACGAGTATTTCAAAAATTCGCATAGTCTCCATGTCTTACTTAGTAGATTACATAGAAAAATTGCGAAACAATGTTTTTTATAATATTCCCTTAAGGTATTCAGATGTAAGTTCACGAGTATTTGAAAATTCCCTCGTAGTCTCCATGTAATTTAGAAAAACATAGAATTATTATTGGTCATTTGATGTAGAGGCTTTTAAGGTTACATGTGGCCAGATAATATAATTTTTAAGGTATATGTAAAAGTTTCTTCGCTTTCATAATACTAACCAACTCTTAAATGGTACTTCTTAAAGAATTCAGAGTTTCTTGGAGCTCAAGCAATATTTAAATATATTTTAATCAGCACCTAATTATAAAGTTTTGGCACTAATTATATTTTTTTGTTTTCAGGTGAGTTAGTTCTTCGTTAAGCTAGAGGAGTAAACATAAGGTAGGGTTTTTCACAGTGTGGAAGGTGTAACCGGTTGAAATTAATTCCAAGTCTAAAATCCTTCACGAACTGCAAGCAGCCGTAGCGGAAATTAATTTGGAATTTATCCAGATGCAATCCTGGAATGTTTGTTACTACTTAGAAGATCTCTCCTTTCATGCTACGGCAAAGGGAAAGCGCAATTTGAAATATAATTCAGTATAAAATATTTCTTGAAAGAGATATGAAATGAAATGCCAACCTTCCAGGTTTAATTTTGATTTAAAACAGCAGTAGGGAAATGTTAATTAGAACACAAAAAAACGTAAATTTGACTAGCAATAAATGTCTATGTAAGGAGGGAGTATCTGTACTAGTTTGAATTCGTCGAAATGACCTCTGTCGCACCACTTATTTGATAAATTTTTTCTGTATTACTTTACGGTGTTTAATTGAAGAACTTTGAAGACAATGTAAATATTTTAGCAATAAAAGATGAAAAGGAATGTAAAATGTCAATTATATGCTTAAAAATTATCTGCTGTTGTTTTTGAGAAGCTTGAAGGTACTTAACATAATAAAGATACATTGATTATCACAAATTCAAGGCTTTAGTAATTAAGTTATCAAAAGTTCTGCTTTATTTATAATAATATGCTTACAAAACAATGCTTTTATTATTGTAAAACTTGATAATACACAGTTAAAGATTACTGCATTATTTGGTCCAATACCAAACTGATATTGAGGACCCCAAAATGATATATTAAAAATCAATCACACACAATAGAACATTGTGTTCAGCTTGTATCTTCAGATTGAATAGCACACTGTGTTCAGTTGCGTCTTCAGAATGAATAGAACACTGTGTTCAATTCACTCTGAAGATGCAAGCTGCAATGTCTTGCGAAACATTAGTTTTTATGGGTTCACAAACAGCTAACAGACATAAGGGGATTAAGTATTATTGTCCTGGCAAACAAAATACATCAAGATAAAATCCTTGTCCGCCCCAAGGTTTGAATAATATAAACACACGGCCCTGTTTAGGCAGGCAGGGCCTACGAACAAACATTGCGCAAACTTCTAGAGCAAATGCTTGTAAAGGCAGACAAGCTACAGGTCGGTTCTTACCTGATAATGCTGGGTGTAGTACCCAAACGACGACGCGGTCTAAGTCGAAAATAAATTGTAATATTGACGGTCTTTTATTGTTGTCCTATGGCATCATGTTTAGTAAAGCACTAATTAATTATTAATTTTTTTTGGTAAATTGTTTACATAGTGCTATTGCAATAATTTACCGGATTTCGGTAGATCTGCGTGTAATGATGAAATGGTCTTTTGGGATAGCAAAAAATTTAAAAGTTTGGAAATTTCCTCCGCTTTTCATTTATTTGTACTCTTATAGTATGTACAGGTTGATTCTAAACATATGCGAAATTCTTTAACCACGTATAGGTGAAGTTATTTTACCCTTAAATCATCCACTAATTTTTTTTAATTTGGTACCGTTACGGAGATACGGGGCTTCAAAGTATTTTACATCAATTCACTAAAATACAAATACCTTTTTTCAACAAACCTCATTAAAAGTTTAATTTTTCACGCATGCTGTCAGTGTCTAAAATGTCATTCTAAGGCACTGTGCTAGAAGTAAATTGTGATTTACTATTAACACTGGTGCGATATTATACAAAAATTAAGAAATTTTAAATTAAACTATTGATTATTCACTTAATTAAATGGACAGTTAGAGAAACTACAGTTAGAATAAGTAATCTGAAGTGGATAGTGTTTTACTTGCAAACAAAAAAATTTTTTCGTCGCTGTCACGAGATTTGCAGTTACTTGTCAACAACGATCAAATTTTCATTACCTTAGCAACAATAAACTTTCTGAATAAATAAGTTTAATAACGTAAGAAATGCATTCATTTGTACTTTTAATGGTGTTTGTAAAAAAAATAGTGTATGATATATGTGGTAAAAGTGATTTTAATTTGTTCGAAGGGCGTCGTGTCCCAAATTTGCCTTCTCACAAAATAAAATGTCACTTTTAGCACTTATATTATAAATAACTATTTTATTTCTTGTCCTATTTTGATAAACTTTATTGTTTTTTTTTACTCTGGAAAACTATACAATTAACTGTGGAAAGTGGATGAAATCTGAACCAGAAGTGAAAACTTTTGAAAACGAGATCGTTAAACTGAGTTTATATACAACCAGCACCGCGTTTAAAAAAAAATTACAGCTTTTTCGAAAATTTAATATTTAATAATTTATTTAATCGATTTTCCAATAGAAATGACAATTTAGTTTACAATTTTTGCATTAAACTTTTCACTTTTGAGTCAGATTTTATCCACTTTTTTGTACATTTTTCTTGAAGCTTGGACTGTTAGCTTTCCAAAACAACAAAATGTATCAAAATTGGACAAGAAACATAAAATCTATTTAAGTTGTAAATAATGAACATATGTAAAGCTGCCAAATAAAAAAAAAACTTTACTGGATGATTTAGGGATTAAATAACTTCAGCTGTGCTTAAAGTTTTTCGCACACGTTTAGAGAATCACCCTGTATAAGTTTAAGTGCCAAATATCATAAAATATAAGTATTAAATATTTTTAATTTAGAGGTAAACTGTCAGGCAAAACAAATAACCACTCCAATTCATAACAGCCATCAATCCACATTTGTATATCACGGTATCTTGTGATATGTATATTGGGTTGCCTATTTTTGGAATAGTAGGCTCGTACTTTCTCATGAACGACCTTCTATAATCATATCTATCCTATTAAGTTTGACAGGTTTATCGTAATAACTTTTTTGTTTCTTGTCCAATTTTTATAAACGTCGTTTTTCTGGAAAGCTAGTAGTCCAAGCTAAATTCCCTTGCAGAAAAATATAATTGAAAGACACTCTTCATTAAATAGTTTTTTGTTTTTGTTGAATACTGGCTAACTGATTTATTGTTGTCCTTCCCAAAACAGCAACATTTATCAAAATTGGGCAAGAATCAAAAAATATATTTACATTGTAGTGAATTGATTTAAAAAACTTTAAACCTCCGTAACGCTGCCGAGTTAAAAAAAAAGGAGTTAAATATCCTGAGCTATATCCGGTTAAAGTTTTTCGCGCATGTATAGAGAATCACCCTTTATAAGTTTAACTTCCAAATATCATAAAATATAAGTATAACAAGTTTTTAATTTAGATTTAAACTGTCAAGCAAAACAAACAACCACTCCGATTTATAACAACCGTCAATTAATATTTGTAAATCGCGGTATCTTGTGACATGTATATTGAGTTGCCTATTTTTGGAATAGTAGACTCGTATTTTCTCACGAATCACCCTCTATATCATTTCTATCCTATTAAGTTTGACAGATTTATTGTAATAACTTTTTTGTTTCTTGTCCAATTTTGATAAACATTGTTGTTCTGAAAAGCTAATAGTCCAAGCTTAATTCCCAGTGCAGAAAAATATAATTGAATCAAAAAACTGGACGAAATCTGACCCAGAACTAAAAAATTTTATTTATAAAATTTTAGTTTCTGAATTAGCATCCCGTTTTCCAAAAAAATGGTCTTTGGAATTTTTTTCGTGTATTTACTATTTAAAGTTATTAACAGGATTTCGAATAGAAATGACAATTTAAATACATTTACAAATTTTTCACTTCCGGTTCAAATTTCATGTACTTTTCATAGTCAATTGCACATTTATCTTGACAGGAAATTAAACACTGTTAGCTTATCAAACCAATGAAGATTATCAAAATTTCACAAGAAATAAAAAAGTTATTTACATTTTAATGAATTGATGTAAAACAACTTTGATGATGATGATTTAGAGGTTAAATAACCTCAACTATACGTGGTTAAAGTTTTCCGTACATGTTTAGAACCGCCCTGTATAAAATACATTTGCTCGATGTCTGTTGGTGTTCCCCTGTAAATAATTTTAGCTTAACTCATCAGAATGTTGCCTAAATTTAAGTTGCCGTGCAACATAGAAATAGAACTTACACAATTCGTACATTGATCTAAAATCTTTTAAATTTGGTTTAACAATAGCTAATATAATATCGTTGAAGTCCCAATGACTCATAGTGGGATAGATTGAATAAATATAATAAAAAACACTGTCGATTCCCACAGAAAATATTTAATATCGAAGTTGTACAAAAATACTGTTAACGTTTTCGGGTAGTCTACCACCCATCTTCAGACTAAAAAAATTAAACCAAACACTTCAATAGAAACATATTAGCTAATATAGTTGCAACTTAGCTTTGTCTCACAGTAAAAGCGATGGGCCTCTAAGGCCTGTGAAAGCTTCATAATAATAATATATCATGTAACATAAAAATATAGTTGCAGATTCATTGAGAATTAAGACCTCGCATGTAACATTTTTGTGGAATATTATACGTATATTAATCAGAGGCTGTTACACATTATTTTCTCTTAATTTTACGGATTCCATTTGGTTTCTTTTGATTTGTATTAGCCCCCTTGCATTGCTAGCTTGTGGATTCCATGGTTACGCCACTGGTTTTGAAAAGCTTAAAGCGACTACATATTAAACAGGAGCGGCGACAGCAGGCACACTTGCTTTACACCTAGTTTAATTTAAATTTAATATTTAATTGTTCAAAAATGTTACTCTACGTATTGTTTATACATTCCCTAACAGAAATACAACAAAACGCACTTCTAATTACAATTAAACCGCAAAATGTACAAGGGAATTTTATAAATAATCCCTCTGTAATTACGTTGTAAACTTTTAGAGGTTAATTAATTTTATATACAGTACGGACGGGGATTAATTATCCCGCCATCGAGTTAGCATGGCAAAATTTCAAATTCCGCCTCCGGATTTATAAATACCCAAAAACATGACAACCAATACCCAGTGACACAGTTTCGGACAGAACACGCACGCGTCCGCACAAAATATCCTAATTGCTCCGTTAATTAGAACAATTATCCCCATCGAAATCCATAATTATCGCAATTTCAAAAACGGCAGCAACAAAAGCCCCAATTTTTTTAGTTGTCGTGGCACGCCGGAACGCGTCGTCCGTTTCCGGAGCTCGTCTCCTGGATTTGAACTCCCAGTGCACTCGCAAATCGCGCCACATCTAGTGGCCTTTGAAAAGGACGAGCGTGTCCTTTTGTAACAAGTGAACTCGAATAACGTGGTCAAAGAGTGCCGTGCGTGTGTGCTTGTGCGTTTGTCGTTTTTCTGGCAGGTTAGCAGGAGCCTTTAAAAATGTTTGTATATTTAGAAGGAATTTAGTGCAAAAGGTGTCCTTCGTCCTGTCGTAATTACCAGGCTGGATTGATTTTGATGTTTATGTTGGGGACATGTCCTGTATGCAGCTTTGATATTTTTCGAAAAACATCATTGTAAAGTGCTTCAGGGCTTATCCTGTCGGTATTTTAATTTGCTAATTGAAATGGTGGTGCACAATTCGCCCCGTTGGACGTTTGCGTAATAATAATTACCTAGGCTGAAATATAGATGCTTTTATAGTGATATTGCAATATGTAAACTAGTACTTAGTGCGTTGATAATGGCTAAGCCGCTTTGTAGTAGGCCTACGTGTAAGGCCTTGGAATTTGCTACTGATAAAACCATGTAATTATAATAATCGGTGCTGTTATTTAACAATTACCAAGCCAGGCGGTTTGGATATATTAAAATGACCTAAGCTAATCTTAGCCAGTTCTAAAACTAACATCAACTTCTACTAATAATTATGACCTATAAGTATAATCACGAACGCGACAAGCAATTAATTAATACATCAACAAAACTCACGCTTCTGTTGTCATCTTTTCAATTTATTTTAGACTTTCAGATCTTCGAATTAGAATCCTAGTTCTTCATCAACGCAGAGCTTCCTTATTAATTAATGATTATGAAGCTGTAATAATTGCTGAAGCAGAACTAATGGCTTTCCCGATAAGTTGATTAGCACGATTTTGTTACTTCGGGCGATAATAAGTAACGCTATTGGGAAATTTGCCGTTTGTGAACTTGAAAGTTCAGACTTGTTGTTTGTTCAAGATATTCATAAAATTAATTACATTGTTCCTACCGGGGCGCAGGTTTAATTCAATTTTAGGTTTGCAAGGTGACAGTGATGAGTAAATTAACAAAAGCGTGACAGGCAAAACGCAAAAATTTTTAATTTTGCTTTATATTAATTTAAGGGAAGTGTCAAAAGGTTAAATGTTTATATTAAAATTTAGAAGTCTTTTGGCAAAACATTTGTTAAAGTCTAGATTTTTTGTACAAAACGTGCAAGTTTGCTAAATTTAAAATAATGCGAACCTTGTATAAGTTTGAATAAACCACAGAAAACAGTTTATGGCAAAATCGAGAATTTTTCGAAATTAATCGTGGTATCTGTCAATTATCCTTAATTAGGGGTTTAATTTTTCTTACTTGGCTGTGTTAGCAGCTGCGTATTAACCTTGCCAAAAACTTAAAACAAGCAGTTTTCGCAAAATTCCAATTTTAAACATAAAGGTCCATTATGTATTAATTGATAGTTCACAGATCGGAAATTGCACCAAATTTACCCCAAGACGGTTTGTATAAAATAACACCAATAGTTTTTTCTTATATGTATACGTCGCTAGAAACACCTTGAACTTGAATTTATCAATAATGGGTTCTAGAATAGTTTTTAATAGTTGGGGTTGGTTGAATAGAAACCTAAAGGAGGGTTTGGCAGAACTTTTAGAAATCCTACATAACAGATTTCTAGAATATGTCTATTTTGTTTAAGCAAGTTAATATTTTATAGACCTGCAATAGTTCCAAAATTTGCCTCAGTAAGCTTTTAGTAGCTATACAGGATGTCCCACGACGTGAGGTTAATACTTCGTGTACGTAATCTTTAGACCAAATATAGTTAAAAATTCTAATAAATTTATGCCCTAAATTAAACCGTTTCCACAAGAGAGTGTTAAATTATTATTTATTAAGTAATTACAATTTCAGAAAAGCCAATATTTATTTTTATTTTAGTTCTACTACGTAGGAGAAGTGAAAAAAAGTCGAAACCAAAGAGTGGTCATTTTCCCTACATCGACTATGAAAGAAGTTATGGCTTGTGTTAGTTAATACTGAAGCAGCCGAAACAATAAATGATTTTAAGTGGTATTTGATACAAACTGTCTACGTTACTATGGAAATGATATTATTTACTTGTATGTCAAACAGTAAGCACCTTAAAGTTGGTTTCTCTGCTTGCGCTTATTAACAGTGTTGATAATGTTTACTTTTACAACACGAGAGTACTCCGATATTCATTACACGTATTTTGTGATGGAAACTCAGTAGCAGCTGCTCGAGAATATGGATTGAGATTTCCAAATCGGCAACTACCAGACCGACGAGTTTTCCGAGTGCACAAGCACCTACGCTAACACGGAACCTTCCCGAAACCGTCAACTGAGCATCTAATACAGCAAGTACTAGACAATGCGGACAATATACTGCGAGAAATTGACGTGACATGTAATTGGTAGAGGAGAACAGCACCCCTGGCTCCCAAGATCTCCGGATTTAACTTGTTTAGATTATTATTTGTGGGGATATATGAAAGATATGATATACCAAACACCACCAGAGACTGTTGAAGATCTTAGGAGACGTATTTTTCAGGCGGCAAACCTAATTCGGAATAACAATGATGGGTTAGGTAGGGCAATCAGATCTCTCTTAAGAAGAACAAGAATGTGTCTCGAGAGCAAGAGTGGCTGTTTTAAACAATCTATATAGTGAATTTAAAGTAAAATAAAAATAAATATTGGCTTTTATGAAATTGCAATTATTAAATAGATAATAATTTACACTCTGTATTTTGAAAACTGTTTACTTTAGAACATAACTTTATTAGAATTTTTAACTATATTTGGTCTAAAGATTACGTACACGAAGTAGTGAGCTCACGTCGTGGAACACCCTGTAGAAAATTACAGTACGTCAGTATTTTATTTTGATAAGTTCATGGATAATATTTCAAAAAATAAGTTTTTTTTTAGATTATATTTTCAATAATCCTTAATACGGTTCCAGGACAGTGCGAAAGGGCAGTGAAATTTGAAATGAGCTTTAAGACAGATCTGCCCCAAATTTCAAAAATTCTGAAAAATCAATATTTTTACCATTTTATTTAAAATAAGATCTTTTATGTATGTTAATTTAATATTTTTTATAGTTGCTCGAAATTTATCCCAATACCTTCCTGCAAATTGTTTAATAATATTATATGATTGCAACATGTCAACATTTTATTGTACATTCATGTATAATTTTTCTTAAGACAACTTTATACAAACTTTAAGCTGATCAAACATTCTTAGTACGGTTCTGGAACTGTGTGAAAGACAGTGAAATTTGAAATAAGCGTTAAGGCAGGTCTGGCCCAAATTTCAGAAGTTCTGAAAAATTCATATTTTTATCATTTTATTTACAATAAAATTTTTATGTAGGTTATTTAAATTTTTTTATAGTTGCTGCAAGTTTATCCCGATATGCTGGTAAATGCTTAATAATATTATAGAATTACAACTTATCAACTCATTTTATTGTACATTCATGTATAATTTTTCTTAAGAATACTTTATACAAGCTTTAAGAAATATTCTTAGTACGGTTCTGGAACTGTGTGAAAGGGCAGTGAAATTTGAAATGAGCCTAAGGCAAGTCAGTCCCAAATTTCAGAAATTCTGAAATATTCAGATTTTTACTTTTTTATTTATATCTTTTATGTATGTTAATTTGATATTTTTTATAACTGCTGCAAATTTATCCCAATACGCTTCTGCTAATTGCTTAATAATATTATATAATTGGATCGTATCAACACATTTTATTGTATATTCATGTATCATTTTTCTTAAGAATACTTTATACAAGCTTTAAGAA